>VZRZ01003250.1:619631-668150 GCA_013398175.1 Climacteris rufus
GGGCGGCCGCTGCCCGCCCCTCCCGCCCCTCCGGGCCGGAGCGTGGGACCGGCACTCTCGGGGGAGCCTCGGACCCCGGCTGGGCTGAGGGCTCTGCTGGAGGCTCGCAGCTCCACACGGAGACACTGAAGAAACCTGGGTCCGCCCGGCGTGAGCCTGTGTGGCAGCACGGCCGCCCCGCCTCATGCCCGGGGATGCTCGGGACATCAGTCCCGACCTAGGTACCGGCATAGGCTCTGTGGTCCCTCGCGGGACAGTTGGTGGGGGTAACACCCCGAGTCCCAGGCCCGTGAATTAACCCCGGGCATCCTCCTCGTCTCCCAGGGCTCCAGCTGCCCTCTGTGCCTGGAGAAGCCGGTGTCCGTCTGGGGAGTGACTGGGCCATATATCACTGGGGAAGTTCCCCATTCCTAAACTCAGTGCCCCATTCCTGAACGCAGCCCCTTGCCCTGCTGCCCACCTGCTCCATCACACGTTCACATGAGTGGCGGGTGCCCACATTCTTTGATGTCAAGGGTTTTACAGCTGATGCTGAACACAAGTAATGGGAACACGGGACATTTGCCAGCTCAGGGTGTCTTTGTGGTTTGGCACACCAGTTCTACAGCATGAGTGTTCATTAGGGCTGGAGTGAGTCACTGCTCCATCTTCCCAGACCACTCCAGCCCTGCTACCAAGAATCTGATGCAGGAGACTGTTGCCCTGACTTTTGCAGTTCTGGATGTTATCATTCTTTTGTAGCTAGTTTCTCACATTCTTCTGTGTAAACATAGCCATGTTATTGTAACGGTATCTTATTGTTTACATTCCTTTCTCCTGGGCACAGAAGTTTGATGGACATTTCCTTTGACCACTGTGATTGAGGGACGACAAGCTCTTTCCTCCAATGGACAGTGATTTCTAAAACGCATATAAAATAAACAGGGTGGGTCTCGCCCGGGAGTTGCTCGGAGTTGCTCCGGCAGTTGCTCCTTACTCTCTTAACAGGTGTCCTTGTCTCCTTCTTCCTTCGTGTCGTTACTGCGACAGGAGACATGGCAGGAGAGCTCCTCGGTGTTTTGCACAGCACTTCACTCCCATCCCTGCAGCCATGTGGGCTCAGACTGGGTTGAGCACACCCTATTCCCAGCACTGCTCCACAGGGTAGGCATCTTTTGGGATGACTGGCACTGCCAGGACACTGTTTGGGTTTCCCCATCTCAGTGCTTCAGCCTCCCTCAGTCCAGCAAGATGCCCAGTGATGCCAGGATTATCCATTGTATTTGTACTTCTTCCTCCCAGGGACTAATGGTGGCTTCTGCCTCCTCAACTCTGTGCCAAATGGATAAAGGCAGGCAGGAAGAAATGCAATAGCAGGCTGAAGAAGAACCCATGCACTGCCACCACAGCCCTGTAAAGGGGCACAGGAAGACAGTATCTGGCCCAGTGCCATCACCACAGGACTGGATGGATGCAGAGGGGACTACCAGCAGCCCCAGGCACTAGGAGAGCGCTGTGGTCCACAGCAGTCTTGGGCATTGCTTTTTGCATCACAAAACCCAGCTTTGCTCAAAGTTTGGGTTTTGCGAAGGGCCAAGACACAGGGAAGCTATAGGGTATGAGAAATAGGAAAAGAAGGAAAAAATGTTTAGTGGTGAAATCAGGTTCCTCAGGTCCTGCATCTGTGCATCTCCCATGGCAGCAATTACCCCAGAATGATATTTCCCATCTGAGCTGGGCAGCCTCAGAGGTGCCCTTCCCTCCACACCTGTGTGCAAGGTGAGCTGCCAGTCAGGTGCTGTCCCTGTGGGTGTCTCTCTGAAGCTTTGAAACTGAAGCATCTATTACCTGTCATCTATGACCTGCAGTCACCTAATACAGGCTGGGGTTATGCTCAAGCAGGGAAGCAGCCAGTTGCAAATACTCTGCTTTTTGAGGTTGGGGGGCAAGGGAACTACCACATCCTTGACCTCTACAGGAGAAAAACTACAGGCCATTGCTTAGGGTACCAGACTTGGATTAGAGAGGGATGCTCAATTCCCTTGTCACCTGCAGATACCCTGAGTATGTGGTAGCAGATTAGGCCCAAATTCAGGTTTTTAAATGCCTGAATCCTCTGCAAAGTCATGGGGAACCTTGACAACAGAGTTAGAGTTCTCGGTCCCGAGGAGGAATTTGTCTTGGATTTTTCAGATTTTCCGATCTCTCCTAGAGATAAATGTTGGCTTTGCTTATAGACAAGGTGAACCATGAACCAGCTCAGCTGTAAAATGAAGGTGAAATTTTGCCCTGGTTTGTTAGTTGCCTGTTCACGCTGACAGATGAAAGTGGGATGAGAGCACTGCTGCCTGAACCCAGTTAAAAGTGGCAATTCAAGCACTACTTTTTGTCATGTTCCAACTTTATCATTTGGTTGGGCAAAATGGGACACATTATTTTGTTTATTCTGCTTCCCAGTCTGTGTCACAGGGGCCTGGGGGCAATCTGGCTGTACTGCCCTTGGCCAAGCAGATCCAGCCTGTTCAAGGGCTTTTTTTTTGTTTCTCATTCTGGCCCCAGAGTCTGTGCTCCTCTTTCACCTACTGCTGCATGGTGACCAGTGATGTTTTTGGTCCTAGAAGAACAAATATATCAAGAAAAAGGATTATTTACCATCTTGTCTTTCAGTAGCATTGCAAAGACCTGCTATTGTATTTCCAAGGAAAAGACCCCTTTTTTTCTGCTGAAGTAAAAGCATTGTTTCAATTTTCTCTCACATTATTCATTTTCTGTTGTGATTTTTGAAATCTTTTTTCCTGTTCAACTCCATTTTGATTTGATAAACTGGTAAGTGGCCACAAAGGATGGCAGGTTGGAGAGGGAGTTCTCTAACCCCTCGTGATTTCCTACATCTGATAACCTCTGGGAAGCTGTGTCTGACCAGGAGGGCAAAGTAACTGCCACTCAATATTGCAGCTTCAATATTTTAATATAATTTTATATGTATTTATTAATTTGTTTATTTATTAAAATATGTTGTTCCCTCAATTTGTGAATAGCTCCACTATTTTAATATTTCTTTGTGTGTTTGTTTGTTGGTTTGTTTTATCGTGTAATTCTATTGAATTTGGGGAGGGAAAGAAGTTAATCTTTCCACTCTTTTTGGTTCTAACCTGTTCAGCCAGGGCCAAGTGATACCACAACTCCAGTTATCAGGTCAGCAGAGCGGAGCTGACAGTGCCATCTCTTTTCACTTCCTCCCTCCTGCTTCTCCCTGGGAGCTATGGATTCAGGACACACACATTATCCACACATCCCATGTCTCTTATACCTTGCCACAGAAAATAAACATCTCTCATGGATTTCCCAAGCATTTTGGTGAGCTACATGGGAAGGGAGAAGCATTTCCAGGTGCTGCCATGGCTCGGTCCTTAGCAGCCCCCTGCATCCCTCAGCATCCCTGCACCACCCCAAACACCTGCCAAATGGGGAGCTCTGAGCAGTGGCTCCTGACAGAGCCGGGACCCTTGAGGCCCTGCAGCAGGGATGTGGCCACCCCAAGCCACGAGCACAGCCGGGTATTGATGCTCGTTACATTTGCAGTCAACCAGGCGTGTAATCCCGCAGATTCCAAATCTGTTTGCTGCAAGCAAACAAACAATTGTCCCGCTCCGCCTGACACTGCGGCAGCCCCAAAAGCCTGCACACAATTCCACTTCTTGCTGTTGCTGCTACTTTTGGGAGCAGCTGATGGGCAGCCAGAGAGCTGCAGCCCTGTTATCAACACCACTGGGATGGCACAAATTGCTGCCCTGCCATGTGGAGACCACAGCAAGAGCTGAGTCAAGAAATCAGAATGCACTGCACAGAAACTTCCACCCAGGTAAATTTAGTACATAAAAGCCACAAAGCCTTCGACATGAAAGATGCCTTTCCCATTACCTCAGGTGGAGAACACTCTATCTCTTCTTGATAGTCACAGACTTTACCTGCCCTGCAGAGACACATCTCCCCATTCTTCCCATCCCCAAAACATCTCTAGCTACTGGGCAGAGGCAGATCCTTTTGCAGCACTGGAGTACCACTTTCTAAACCACATCTGCAGAGGGTTTTTAAGTAATCTTGTAACCTGGCAGCCAGTGAATTCCATGGTTTGGGAAGCCCCAGAGAAAACCATTCTGCTAAATAATTTGCCACTGTTAAGATTTCTACCACAACAACTGTGCATATTTATCAGATTGCCTCTGTGATACACACTTCATAGGCAGCATTGTATATGGAGGCAGCAGAAATATCTCTGCACATCTGTTTTTTCAGTTCTGCCAAAGAGCTTTCATTTTTCTCTAATAACTTGACCTCTTTGGTTTCTGGCAGAAGACAGCTAAGCAGAGCACTCACTCTCTGGATTTGCTCCAGTGTGGGATGAGGTCAGGGCAACAAAGAAAAAAAAACAGCTGGATGACTACAAAGCAGTGGGAAGAAACAGGGCAGGGACCAGGGCTTTCTCTTTCCTTCCCTTTTTATTCATCCAATGGGATTTTATTTCTGGGTGTGTTTATTCCCCAGGCAGACAGTATCACCAAAGCAGTATTTCCTGCAAGTTGCTGTTGTGTGGAGCCTCCTCCAGCAAGCTGACCATGCCCAGGGTGCACTTATAAATAGCACAGGCAGCTAATTCCTCCTCTGGTCGGCTGTTGGGAAATGTGAGGCACAGCTCCTAGGAGTTTCCACTGAGAACTTGCATCTCCCATACATATTCATCTCGATTTTGGCAGGTTCATACCCCCCACTCCCACTTTATTTTTCCATTTCATCACATTCTCATTACTTTACCCAAGGCTTTCTGGGCGGAGGGATTTCACCTTGCATTTTTCATTCAGTCTGCTTTCTTTTTTCTGATATTCAGTTAAATCGTCTTAAAGCAGCAAGCAGAAAAAATGCCAATGGTGTGGGAAAGAGAGATGAGGAAATGGAAGATGGGGAGAAGACATGCCAAGCACGGGAGAGAGACAGAAAAGCAGCCTGCACATGTTCCTCTGCTGGGATAGTTTTTCTCTCCCTGACCTCACTTTCTCCACAGCCAGAAATTCCACCTCAGGATTTGCCAAGGAGACAATGTAGCATTTCTCTGCTGGGCCACAAAGCAAGTGTGAAATGTTCTGTTTTAATCATTTACAGAACAAAAGGAACACAACAGTCACCGTCTGATTCATATCTGCTGAAATCCAGCAGCCAAAGCTGTGGGAGAGGAGAGACAGATGAAGAAAGGAAAGGAAGAGAAAGTGGGGGTTTGGTTTGGTTTTTTTCCTTCTGGTTAGTGACTATGGACCTAAGGAAAGACAAGAAGGACCACATTGGATTATTGAAAAGTTTAAGAGTTCCTAGTGTTGTCCCCAGTAGATGACTACAGAGAAAATACACAGAACATTACAAGTGCTGTTTCCTCTAGTGCATGACCCCATTTCCCTTCCTGAGCCACGTCATCAAGTTTGAGAGCCCTTCATAGACCTTTCTCCCATAACGTTTTCTAATCACTTTTTGAGCCCATTCATGCCTTTGGCACTCTGTGGCAGCAATCACAATGAAATTCTGCACTGCATGAAGACATACTTCCTTTGGGTTGTTTTAAGCCTTTCCTTATATCACAGCATCTCAGGCTGGTTGAGGTTAGAAGGGGCCTATGCAGGTCATCTGCTCAGACAGGACCACCTACAGCCTGTTTCCCAAGACTATATCCAGATGGCTTTGGAATAACTCCAAGGATTTAGAGCCCACAACCTCCCTTAGAAACATGTGCCAGTGCCTGGTCACTCTCACAGTAAAAAAGTGTTTCCTGATATTCAGACGGAACCTTCTGTGTTTCTGTTTGTGCCCATTGTCTCTGGTTCTGGCACTGGGCACCAGTGAAGAAGTCTGACTCCAACCTGCACACAGGGTGGTGGATGAACAGGAGGCACTATCCCTGCCTTCAGGCAGGAGTGGGGTGTAGCTGTCTTCCTGAAGCCTTGCTCAGACCTGCCTTTCTGTGATTTTTATCCTGATGATGCTTAATTACAATATTGATGTTTTGTCTCAGAACATTGTAATTATAATACTCCTTTATTTTCTGCTCCTCTACTAATAACTCCTGCTGTTCAGGTGTATGTTTGACCAGGAATGAGTATTTTTGACCTGGTATTCTCTGCTTACATGATCACTTCACAGCATAAATCCAAGCCCCTACTTGGATGGTTTTGTCCTCTCCCACTCCAACAAATGCTTGCTCTTACTGCCTGCTTGCCTGGCACCACAGATCAGACAGCTGTGCCTGACTTGGGTCAGGGGACTGATCCAGCTGAAAACTCACCATCTGGGAGGAAGGTAAGAGGAGAAATCATATTTCCATTACTTGTTCTGCTATCTCATATGCTTTGTCTGTCTTGTCCACCTTGGATGGAGTAATCACATCTTGTGCTATGTTTGGAAAGCAGAGTGGAAATGTAAGATGATATAAGCACTGGTTTGAATAATCTTTTCCAGACTGAGGGATGTCTAAATTCCTGTGCAGAGGAAAGTGATGTCTGAGGAGCTCCTCCTAAAATCCACCACAACTTGTTATTTGGGAGAGGGTGCTTTTTCTTTGTCACTAAATAATAAGACCTGGAGGGTTTGCAAAGGTTAGGAGAAATGGGCACAAGTCACTGAGGAAAGACACTGTTCAAAGGATAAGACAAGGACAACTGAGAGGAAAAAAGGAGCTGGTCTAAGTTCTGTCACACAAAAATGCATTTTTAAGTTATTTGACTTGTTTTAACCACAACCAGGTAATGAATGAGGCAGCCAAAGGAAGGCTCTTGGCTTTATTCCCGTTCCCTGTTAAGACACTCCTCTGGGTGAATGAATGTCAGAGCAGTCTCTATCCTGACACCAAGTGGAGAGAGCTCACACGGACTCCTTTAAAATACAATCAAGTGTATGGAACTGCCAGCAAGGACACTTGCTGTGTCCAAAGTGCCACCCATTCTAGCACCAGTGAGGCACCATACAGTTTTTAAGCATTTTTATTTTTCTAGGAATTTTTTTTCAAGAACCTGTCTCCTAGCAGCAGAAATATACTTTGGAGATACATGATATCTTATCTTATACATGATAAAAATCACTTCCTGGGCTCCTGCTGTTTTACCCTCCTATACCAAGTGTACACGGGTGCCGTACATGGCGAGTACCCAGTGGGTGCATGTGGATCATCTTTACTGGGGTCAAGGTGGGCTTCAAGAGGTCAGCAAAGTCACAGAATCACAGACAGGCTGAGGTTAGCAGGGACCTCTGGAGTTCATCTGGTCCAATCCCCTGCTCAAGCAGAGCCACCTAGAACCTGTTTCCCAGGTCCATGTCCAGACAGCTTTTTAATATCTCCAAGTATGGAGAATTTATTTCCCTGAAAGTGAAGAGGAGGATGCCTTTTCCTTGGGAGGAAGGACCAGTGCTCAGTCACGTCAAAGTGATGGACACTGCATTGTGCCAGAGCAGTCCCACCATTCTGACAAAGAGCAAGGCAGGATGTCCTACCCTGAGACTGGCATCTCTCCCAGCACATCTAATTCACACTTTCCAGCACACTTTTCTCAGAAGGGGCTGGGGACTTACCCAGTTCTGAGCTCCTCAGTGTGAAAGAGAGACATGGAGCTCCTGGTCCAGCAGAGGGCTACAAAGAGGATTAAGGGACTGGAGCATCTCTCCTACAAGGATTGGCTGAGGGAGTGGGGCCTATTCAGCCTCAAGAAGAAACAACTGAGAGGGGACCTCATCAATGTCTGTAAGTATCTGAAGGGAGGTTGTCAAGAGGATGGAGCCAGGCTCTGCTCAGTGGTGCCCAGCAATAGGACACAAGACAGTGGGCAGAAACGGATGCACACAAAGTTCCACCTGAATATGAGGAAAAACTTCTTTACTGTGTGACTGACCATGCACTGGAACGGATTCCCAGAGACGTTGTGGAGTCTTATCGCAGCTGGAATGCTGGAGACGCAGAAAGAAGAGCCAGAGCCAGCTGTGTTCAGGTTCAGAGGAAAGGAAGGAAGGAAGGCAAGACCCACCTTCTTTATTCTTAAATACTCTTTTAGAAATTAGTAGTCATTGGAGGAAATCAGCTCTTCCTCCTTCAACTACAGTGGTCGAAGGGAATGTCCATCAAGGATCTGTGTCCATGGGAAAGGAATGCAATAACAAGATAATTCTACAATAACATGGTTATGTTTACAGAACAATAACCTTGAGAACTAGCTAGTATGGAACTAGCTATTTTTAACAGCAAAAATAAGGCAACATCGTCTCCCTCATTGGAGAGATTCCAGAACCATCTGGATGCAACTCTGTGCAATTGATGATGCTTGAGTGGGGAGGTTGGACCAAATGACCCCACTGTGGTCCCTTCCAACCTTACCCATTCTGTGATTCTGTGATTTTCCCCTTTCCTTGCATGTCAGACCTCCCGTGCTGGGTGGTCAGAAACCCTCCTTCAGAAGCTTCACATCCCACAGCCCAAGTTCTCACCCCACCTTACCTCAACCACCTCTAACTAATCCTGAGAGACACAACTCTTTTGACCTTGGCCCTGGGATTAAGAGGAGATCACTGCTGTATTGGATTCCCCTATGGATTCAACCTCCAAAGCCTTCAGCTTCCCTTGCCCATTTGAGATTGTTTTCTTACTCTTCACTCTTGCTGTACACACCTCTACTGCTGCCTCCCAGGTGAAATGAAATCCCTCATCATTTTGCAAGGTGCCAGAAAGTCACAGAAGCTCCAGTATCAGCCTCTGGCTAAGCCTCAAACCCCCAGCCAAGAAGCAGCAGCATCCAATAGTGCTCTCCACAGAAAAGTAGGAGCTTCTCTCCCAGGGGAAAAAACCCTGCATCATTTTAGCACAGAAAGGTATTAAACACATTTAGTGTGGAGCTATTACACTCCTCTGATGGACGGCATTCAAAAGCAACATGGAAATGAGGCACTGGTGCTGATAGATTTAAAAGTATTCAGCAGCCGCCCTGTTGTTTAAGTCATCTCCTAATTACCCAACATAGAAGAAACAGAGGAAAGTGTACCATGCATGGACTTACCCAGCTGATCCAGACCAAAGATGGCTGGGGCACCTTCGGAGAGCTCATTGTCTGAGGGAAAAAGAACAAATGCTTGGGAAGTCAGCTGGAGAGGTAGATGAGGACAGGTGGGGTGACAATGTTGTTCTAATCACATTGCAGATAAGCCCTTGCTCAGCCTGCTTCCAGTTCACCCTGACAGCTTTCATGTGTGTGTTTTGGGTTTTCTTTTAATTCAGCTGTTATTGAAAAACCTCAGAATCATCTCAAGACAGAGACTTGTCAGGATGAACCCTGAGGAGCAAAAGCTCTGATGCCCTGTCTCTGCCCTCACTGGGATCCCTGGCAGTGCTGCCCTTTTTGGCCATACCACAGCTCTTCACTCAGTTTCCTCAGTTCACCCCATGCTCAGGGCAGGGCCAGGAGCATCCTGCCCTCAGCAAAGCTTTCCTGCATGCTACAGTCTCCTCCAACAATAGCAGTAGACTTAACCAGTGAGAGTAGGAATTACTAAGAGGCTGACCAAACCTTTGAGTCATCTGATAACAGCACTGCTGTAACTCAGGGCCTGTGATAGGTCAGACCATGGGTTCTGGAAATCCCTAAGGTGGTGGCATCTCTCACCAGAAACTAGGAGATTATTTTGCATCCCATAATAAGCCCACACACTCTTGTCTGCTCCTAGCTGAAGAACACAACACACACGGACTCCTCACTGCCAGAAAGATCCACAGCCACACAGGATCATGTGGACAAGTGTAGAATTCCATTTGTGCCTTGGAGTCGGTGGGGATTTTGTTATTTTCAAACATTTCTTGCAATATCAGAAGTGAAATACTAAATAAGTGAAATACTAAACTGAAAAAAAAAAAAACCTATGCAAATTTAAAAAAAAATAAATTGCAGAGGGTGGGGTTTTTTATGTTCTGGGGTTTTTTTTCCATTATGATTCATGACATTTTTACAATGAATGGGCTAGACTTAAAAAACTTTTGGTCTGGAATATGTGGACCCCTGTATGCCTAAGGGCTCGAGGAGGACTCTTAAAAAGGACAGGTGCATAATGCCATAGAGAAATCCATACCTGTGCCATTTCTAAGAGATCTTCTCCCTGCTATAAAATACTCTTAGGCCCATCAGTTAGAAAAAGCTGTGAGCCACTAGTTTAGGATAGCAATGGGCTGCATACAAAACCAAAAGCCAATGTACATCCACATTCAACTGTTCAACTGGTTTGGATTTTTATAAACTCCTGGAGGCAGTGACTCTGCCATCCTCTACTTTAGAGACACAAGCAGAGTGCAATCCTGAACTCAACAGGCATATAACCAATACAGCTATAAACAATAACACAGACACATAGCAAAGACTTTTAAGAAATAACAGAAGCAGAGATTGTTGTAATGGGGAAAAAGGGTGGACTGAAGCACACATCCCTGTGCTGGTCCCCTGAAGCCACCCTGGGCTGAGTACCAGCAGAAGCAACAGATGTTTTATCATAAAGATGCTGCCCAGTGGTGCTTTGCTGGGGAGATTGAACCCAGGACTCAAAAGCATAAATCTACTTATGGATTCAAAAGCATAAAGCTACTTATGTAATTCAGCTCTCACGGTAAAGGAGGTGATGCTGCATCTTGGTTTGTCCCTTTCCCTTCCCCCAGCATCTGGGCTATCAGCGGGAAGCCAAGGGAAACAGATGGAGATAAGCGAGCACTTTACCAAAGCAAAGTGTTTCCGTTCCCAAGGTGCTGCCATCTGGAAGGCTGTGGGTTTGGTTTGGTTTTAGTCTGGGGCACAGCACATCCCAGACAAAGAAGGACCTTTGCCAAAGCAGGGACAGCTTGTGCTGGCCCAGGGGATAGGGACCTCTGGTGACAAAGATGACCTGGGGCTGAGCAAGGAGCACTTGTGGCTACTTCTGCCAAATGTTCAAACAGGGATTAAAAAGTAAGAGCAGCTGACTGGAGATTAGGTAGAGATGAATTGAGAGAGGATATAGGACTGCTGGTTACTTCTCATTGCATCTGCCCCGACTGTTTTCCTCAGACAGGCAATTTCTAGAGAGCAAGGAACCCTAGCCTTGAGGTGGGAGGTCTTGTGTCCTGCTAAGGTGGGCTGAAACTCTGAATGGTCCCTGCACAGGTGTCCTGGGGTGACAGCATCATATCGCCACTGTCATGTATTCCTATCATCAGCAGACTGTTTGCAGTATGGGACTATGTTCCCGCCTGGAGGACAACGGAGTTCCTCCCAACAGACTATACATAACCAAGGCGACTCCCCTGGGATTCCTTCTTCTTCCCAGCTGTGGTTTGTGCAAAGGGAGAACGGCGGAGAGAAGGAGAGGTTTTTTTTTTCCTTCATTTTTTTTCCTTCCCCTTGCCTTTTCGGACAGGGTTTTTGTTTGTTTGTTTGTTTGTTTGTTTTTGTGTGTGCTTTTTTTCTTTTTCTTCATTTCTTTGGACCTGTGCCATCACCTGGAACTGAGGAGGGGATCAACATCAGAAGGACATTCGTTCCCCCCCAAGGCCTAGGGAGGCCTGGTGAGGCCTGGGCTGGGGCCCTCGGAGAGCTACCAGACGGAAGGGACTCTCTCTGGGAGTTTTCTACTGAGGTTTTCCCTTTTTGGGGATTTATTATCTGATTTATTATCCTCATTTTTTTTTTTTATCTTTACTGTGTTTGCATGCATATTGTGTGTGAATAAACAGAGGGGTTTTTTCACTTTCTTCCGAGAATTTTCTTTCCAGACTTAACAAAGGAGGGGTCCCCCTCTAGCTCTTATCTCAGACGATAACAACAGGGAAGCCTAGTCGAGGCAGCCCTCAGGCCCCCTGCCACTGCCAGGGCAGCATGTATCTCTGCAGCCATCCCAAATTGTCCCACACAAAAATGGTGGAAGAACATATTTTATCAGCTCTCCTGTCACTCCTTCCCAACCACAGTCATCTGCCTACTACATCTGCCACAAGTCCTATTCGTGGAGAGTGAGGGTGGTTTCATCTAGCACAAGTGGCATATTAAGTGGCCAAAAGAAGTGTCTGGTATCTTTATTTTTCCTTTTTTTTTTTTTTTTTAAAAAAAGCCTCTTCAAAGAAGGAAAACAAGCCACAGATGGATTGCCTGTGTCAGTGTGACAGTCTGGGCAAGACCTTTCCCACCTTCATACCGGGTACTGCCTGGCTCTGGACATAGCCCAGCAAAACCCCTGGGACCACTGCAAGCACAGTGAATGGCAAAAGCACATTGGGAAGGCTCTCAACACTTTCACCGGGTGGACTGAAAACCAGCAATCATATCCTACCTCCTTTCACACTGGAAAAGGGGTGGATCCCACCATGAGACAACCAGTTTGTTTCATCCAGCTTCCAGTTTTCACCAGGGTCCATCTCTGTTCCGCAGCATCAAAGATCTGCTTGCAATGCCTCCTGCTGCTCTCTCTGGGGAATAACCAGAAGATACTCTGAGTGTCTGTCATGGTGGTAGACCATGGCCAGCTGCTGAGAAGCTCACCTCAGCAGAGGAAAATCTTGTCAATATTTCAGGAAAAAAAGAAAATTAATTTTAAAAAATTGAGAAAAAACCCACACAGCTCACAAGGGAACTCTTGGACCAAGGAGTAGCTGACACTGTCAAGCCTCATCAAGTCTCTGCACTGTGTCAAAAAGCCACCAGTGCTTGGACCTCTTCCATTTTCTGTTGTCAGTCTGACCAACACTTAGAAATTCCTAGTCCATCATGATACCTGCAGGGATGGAGTTTTACTTCTGAGAGGGGTGATACTTCACGAGGACGTCCCAGTGCAGTCCTGCCCAGACCCTGCACTTTATTTTATATATCCTCTAAAAACCACAGTGGACTGGAGGGAGAAATAGCCACCTCTCCATCACACTGGTCAAAGGAAATATCCATCAAATTTCTCTGCCCAGGAGAAAGGAATGCAAACAATAGGATACAGTTACAAAAACATGGCTATGTTTACAGGGAATGTATGATAAACTGTTACAGAAGAATGAAAGCATCAAAGAATTGCAAAACTCAGGGCAACACATCTGGACAATCCCAGACGTGTTTATAGACTGTGAAAATAAGTCATTGAGAGCAGCCCTGTGGAGGGCTTGGGGGTTCTCATGGATAAAAAGCTGGACATGAGCCAAAGGTGTGTACTCACAGTCTAAAAAGCTGACAGCATCCTGGCTGCATCCAAAGCAGTGTGGGTAGCAGGGCGAGGGAGGGGATTCTTCCCCTCTACCCTTATGAGACCCCACCTGCAGTGCTGTGTCCAGCTCTGGGGTCCTTAACACAAGAAGGACATGGATCTGTTGGAGTGAGTCCAGAGGAGGGTAATGAAAGTGATCAGAGGGCTGGAGCACCTCTCCTGTGAAGACAGGCTGAGAGGGTTGGGATTGTTCAGTCTGTGGAAAAGTAGGCTCCAAGGAGACCTTACAGCACCTTCCAATACCTAAAGGTGGCTTATAAAAAGCAGGGAAAGTAACTTTCTATGTGGCTAGATAGTGATTGGACAAGGGGGAATGGTTTTAAACTGAAAAGGGACAGGTTTAGATTAGATATCAGGAAGAAATTCTTTACTCACAGGGTGGTGAGGCACTGGCACAGGTTGCCCAGAGAAGCTGTGGATGCCCCATCCCTGGAAGTGTTCAAGGCCAGGTTGGATTGGTCTTCAAGCAACCTGGTCTAGTGGAAGGTGTCCCTGCTCATGGCATGAGAGTTAGAACTAGATGATCTTTAGGGTCCCTTCCAACCCAAGCAATTCTTTGATTCTATGATCCCTGGTGGTTAGGAACATACAGGCATTTAATGCATCCCTAGGCCTTCAGTATTACATGAATTTGGGAGGGAATAGAATCCTTCCAGTATCAGCAACCTCTAATTTACTAAGGAAGCATACAATAGTGTTGTGATGCAGCAACAAGCTTTTGCCTCTATGGGAAGATGCTGAAAAGCAGGTGACAACAACGATTTTCCCTAGCACTATCTGAGGCAAACCCAGACCCCAAATGGCACCACTGGAGCTGATTTCATGGTGAGGTGAGTCCCCTGAGACCCACCACACTGGCAGCTGGTCATCTCTACTCAGCCTCTGATTTTCTTCATCATCATTTGCAGGAATTTTTTGTAATTTAATGCTGTCATGGCCCAAATTCAGTGCACTCCTGGGAGGGACGGCCTGATGCAATGAAGAGACACCATCACATCAGCACCATCTCCTTAGGAACTGAGGCCAAGAAAGAGATGGATGAGGCCCTGTCTCCACAGGGAAGCAAAGCATGGCTGAGCCATACAACTGCACTTCCCAAGCACTGGCAACTCTCAGCTACCATCCTATTGATGCCCCTATCAACGCCCCTCCTCATCCTGCAGAAAGAGGAGGGGCATTGATGTATTTGGCTCCCAGTGGCTCCTAGCATGGCACCATGGCTCCTGCCTCAGCCCACTGCCAGGTCTCACCTGCATGAACCACAACTGTGCCAGTAGTTCCCTGGCTGGCCAGACCTGCAAGAGGTCGTTTCACACACTCTCTTGCTCAGCACCTTAATTAAGTAGAATTAAATACTTGTCTGTATGTGTTTGGTGAGCAGCAAGCAGGACAGGTCACTGCAAGTGCAGGCAGAGCTGGACTGGAGTTTTTTTGATGTAGCAAATTCACCTGAAGTGCAATTAAGAGGTACTCAGACTCCAGGCAAATTTGGGTTGACTATGTAATTAGTTGTAGCTGAAAGAGAAGAAAAAGAGTTCTGAGAAGAGCAGCAAGGCTCAAAAGTTTCATTTAAAAAATGAAACTTTTTTTGTTCTTTCAAATGCTGGTTGTGGTTTGAAAGTGACCTAGTTTGCTTTTTCTTTTTTCTTATTTTTTTAAAGTTATGAGGAGCAGTAAATAATCTCAAACCAGAATGTCTTGTGCTATGCTTACAAAAAGAAATCAAAGAAGAAAAAAACCCATTCTCCTTTAGGGGGTGATCCAAACCAAAAAGTATTTTCAATTTTTCCCTTCAGCCACTGAAATGAAAAACCTATTATTTGTACAGCTACACTACTGAAAGGCATCTCATCAATGTGTACTGCTGGCAATTTCTTCTTTCTACCTGCCAAGGGAGGGGTTTGTCTGCTAGCTCAATAAAAGTGTAAGAGAGAAAAAATGAAAGGGCAATTTATCAACATAGGATAGGAGTTAAAATGGCTTTTCCATATTTACTTGTTTCTCTGAAAGAAGGAACTTCAGCTCTTTGCCTGCTGACCCACTGCTCAGAATAATACAGATATAAAAATCATATAGACCCAAGTCCTGAGCTCTCATCACATAGATTAATTGCAAATGTAAAACCTTCTGACTCCACTGAAACACAAGGTCTAACCAATATTAGAGGAAGCAAAGGTCAAAATTTGTCAATAACACCAGCACTGAGAAACACCTAAAAGATCATAAACCTCAGTCCTTGCTGTAGCTTTGGGGCATGCATCTCTTCTCTTCATGGTAGAGCCTGGTGTCAGCAGAGGCTGGTGGTGACAGGATTTTATGGAATCACAGGATCAGGGATGGGTTTGTGGTCCCTATGCCACCACAGAGCATCTATCATGCCCACCCTCTGCTGTGGCTCCCCAACAGGATGGGATGGGTAGGAAAGGGATGGGTAAAAACACAGGACAGGGCCATTAGCTGCATCTATATTCATGCAATAGAGCTCTTGCTAAAATGCAGAGCTGGAGAAGGAGGCATCCCTGCTCAAGCTGGTGTTTCGCTAGAGCTGGGACCCAAGCAGTTCCAGCTGCTTGAAGGGCTCAGCCTTGCTACAGTCAAAAATCAACACCTCCATCTTTCAAGAAGACAAATCAAACATGAGATTTTCCAAAGGGCCTGCACTCAGGTTCTGTGTGCTGTCTCCACCTAGGGCAAGGGGGGCTCATTTTACACACCTAGAACTTCCACCACCCCTCCGAGGAAAAGCAAGGTGAGAAAAGGCTCACATTCCTGCTATATGGCATATCCTGATACAATATTAAAAAATAATAGGGGCTGAATAAATTAAGAACCCTTTCACTCTGCAGCTTTTACTGTACCTTAATAACAACCATGCAGATCACAAAGCACTGTCCATTTTCAGTCTAACTGGCAAATACCTTCCAAACCGCAGAAAAAAATAGCATAATATAGAAATGAACACTTCAGCAGAGTTTTACAACCCCTCTAATCTGTCAGGAGTGGCTATTGGAGCACAAGCCCCAGTCAAGCTCCTGTTGTGGAGCATTTCCAGTTCAAGACAATCTGCCACACAGCCTCTCAAGGCACTCAGGAACTGCACAAGGATATTTTTTAGTACCATAAACTGTAGAATTCACATGGCCAGAACAGCAGGAAAATAAAAGTTAATGACCTGAGATTAACCCAGACAGACAAGTGATTAAAGTGCCAAACCCTAAATGCTACAGCACGCAGGAGCTTGACCTGGAGAACAAGTATAGGCTGGCCCAAACAACTGCCCTCAAAATTGGCTCCATCCACATGGCTCACCAAAATCAGATGCCTGCTGAGTGGAGACACAGACCCTGTACAAAGGATCTCACATTTCTCTGAGCTATCGTGTCTCTTTGCATATGGTTCCACTTCAGAGCTCTAACTGCATCCATCTACTTGACTGGGAGTAAAATCCAGTGGCTGTTCCAGAAGACACAGACTCAGCTACTTCTCTTCTCCACAAGGAACAAAGAAGAGCACAGTTTCATGCAATGCTCAGTCCAATCTGATCCAGCTAGAGCTGGTGACAACCTAGGACTGGTAATGATATGGCACCCATGATCACTTAGGGCTGGTGATACTCACACAGCACCTTCCTGGTCCAAGCCCCCTGAGCACCACACTGGAGCCCTTTGCACTTCATAATTTCTTTATTTAGATGAACAACCTTTCCAACACCTTATAGCACCTAAAAGGTCACGGGTGATTCCTTCTGAGTAGCATCTGTCCTGGGGAGCCAGACAGTGTGGGTGCACACAGAGGTTTCCTGACATCAGAGCAGCCCCAAGCCACACCATCACATTGCTTGGTGGCCAGGCCAGGGCTGGTGACTGCAAAGCCACCACCAGCCTGTTGCAGCCTGGTGTACAAGTGAGCATGGGCAGGGAATGCAGCAAGGGAAAAGGCCACACAACAGCTGAGGTGGTCACAAGTCACAGGAGGTCTGGGAGATGGGGCAGCAGGGAGGATGCCAAGGAGAGTGGGGTTCATTATCAGTTTGGTGAGGGAGGTTGGGACAAGGGAGAAAAATCTGTTTCTGTTCATGTTGCAAACACTGGGGGTGGGGGCTGGCCATTGCTAGTGTGTTCTCCAGCAAGAGAGGACACTGACCCTAATGTGCATCCAAGCAATTTGTGTGGTTTGGGATGGATATTCACCACACCAAAGGGATGACATGGGCAGCAAAGGCAGAACTGAGGCTGAGACAAGAAGCAGGGACTGAAGAACAGAGCTTGGTCCAGCTGAAGAAGAGGAAGAGAGCTTGGCCAGACGGAGGGAGAAGGTCTTGGACAGCAGCCTTGCAGCAATCACACACGGGATTAAATGCTGAGAGACAGATCCCTTGACCTGTGATGTTTCCCACTGCACTGCAATAGTTCAGGGATAGTTTTCTTCTCACAGGCATGCACTGCAAATGTCTCTCCCCACGCTCACAAAAGTGATATAGATGGCCTTATGGTGCCTACACAATAATGCAGATTCTCCCACTCCCAATGAGTCCAGAGAAGTTAAAGTATCCCCTGACCCACAGTTTTGCTCAGAGTAACAAGTAACTTTTTGACCGCTCCTGTGTCATAAAGGCCATGTATGCCGAATGTGGGAGCAGTGCCAAGGGGAAGTCTTGTCACTGGGGCAAGCAGCAACTGCTCAGGGGCAGGTATCACTGCTCTGCGGAGGCACTGCCTTCCTGCAGCTGTTCATCTGCCCAAGGGCAATGTGAGCGGGAATGGGAAGGTCTGACCAAGCCTTACAGAGATCAGTAGGGCAGGATCAGGCCCTTGAGGGGGACATTACAAATTCGTTTAACCTGGAGCACTATGGGCACAATGAAAGGCACAAGGTGATAAACTGCTTCCCCTGTACCCCAGAGCTCAGCCTGACGGCTGCCTTTAATCACCCACAGCTGTTCTTTACTGCCTTGGACCTGTTCTCCTTTAATTAGCCCCAAAGGTGACTAATGAGCTATTTGTTAATGTCATCAATCAAAAAGCTCTATTTGTAGCTGGTCTGAAAGAGGTTTTTTTTTTTTAAAGCATCGAGTTTCAGCCAACTGGCACAGAGCATGATCACAAGCTAATTACATGATCTCATGGCAGTTATCTCGAACTAATACATCATTAATCTGATCTTACGACAGCTAAAGGAGAAGCCCAGAGCCAAGAAGCACTTGAACGCTCCACAGTTCTCAAGACAGGAGCCCTTTTTATAAAACCTGTGGGTTTACACACAGCAGGCACATGTCAGGGCAAGCTGCAAGTTGTATTGCTCCCCTCATGCAAACAAAAACATTCACGAGCCAGGAAACACACAATCTCCTCCAAAGGGAACCTTACCCAAAGCACAGCCACCATTCCCCTGCGTCAGGCCAGGGCTGCAAGGATGACCAGAGAGGCAAGGGATTCAGGGACAGGATCCCAGCATTGCTCAGGAACTCCAAGGTATTTTTGCTAAGTTTTCTGTGCGACAAAGCCCTTTCAAAGGACCTGTCCCAGTCTGGTCTTAGGGGACATTATGGCAGGTGGGTAGTTTCAGCTCACCTGCACTGATGGGGATGGGTGCTAGAAGCTCCTATCTATCCTCTATATCCCTTTGGATGTAAAAGTAGGAGGTAAATCAACAAATGCATTGCTATTTACATGTCATGATTTAATTTGAATGGCTCATCGCTAGCTAGGGAGAACCATCTATACAGAGAACCAGACAAAACCTTGAAAACCTTTGAAAATACTATCCTTAATTTCAACCGAGCTCTGACTCTCACTCTTGAACAAGGTACCTCCCAAAATGGTCCAAAAGGAGCTCACAAACCTGTCCCAGCCATCCCATAGATATGGCAGGATGCCAGGATCTACCTCACAGTGGTCCAGGACCACTGCTTTGATGACACAGTACAGGAGGTGCTGGCTGCACATATCAACAGAGATTTGGGGTGGGTTTAAGATCCGTAAGGTCCTCCAACTCACCATGTGGAATAAAATTTCTCTTCCTTGCTTCTCTGGTTTTCTTCCAAAATCAGCAAACTGCATTGTAACTCAACAATTCAAATGTTAAAGCACTTGAAGCAAAGCCTGTGTCTCCTTTTGTGTCTGCTGCAGAGATGTCTGTACTAATCTAGCAGCACCAAACACCACCGCACCTCAGCTCTGCCAGTTATCTTCACAGGGAATTAGCTGCCAGGATATTTTAGCCATAACAATCACTTATCTACTTAAGAGAGGATAATTTCTCTGTGCTGTTTCCCTGACCTCTCAGAAAACACAGAACTGCCTTTTTTTTTTTTTTTTCTGCAGTCATAGGAGAAAATGTTCCTTTTCCAGCCTCAGTTCAGACAACACCTTTAAAAAAAAGTGATGAAGCAGAAATGGTAAATCTTACCTGACAAAACACCTGTGATTTCTCTGGCGACAAAAAGCGTCTGTGCCTCAGTGCTGCAAGACCAAATGTTCCCTGGGAAATGTTTGTCCTCTGTTGGGTAAGAGCTTCACAGAAACTATGTAGCCATTGCCTGGACTTGCATTGGTTTGGGTAGGTAAGTCACGGGAATTCAGCTGCTCTTGTGTGCTCAAAGGGCTTCAAAATGCTCTACACCACCTATCGCGTTATGGTTCCCACAACTATGCAAGGTATGCGTCTGTCTTCCTGAGTCACGTAATTATCTTTGGGAAAGCAACCTGTGGAAGCATGGCAGAGGGAAAAAAAACCCAACTGGCCATTTGCATCCCTCGACAGTAAGAAGCAGCCCTGAAAGGAGATCTCCTCAAAGAGAGGCTTTGCCAATTCCTATGTCCAAAATGCCAAGGCTAGCAGAGATGCTGGGCTGCCTGCTTCCCGCCTTCCTCAGCAGTTTGCAGCACCACGTGTGGGCAGTGCCAAGGAGAAGGAGCAGTACAGTCTCAAAAGCAACCACAGCACTGGAAGAGCCGATCTGAAGCTCATTGTGTTGCACAGGTTATGGGCTGGCCTCTAGCCAGGAGGAAATGTAAGGTGAAATAGTCCCTGATGACTGCTGCTAATGAAGGCTGAGTCATCAGTGACATGGAATGAAAAAATTATGTGATGCAGCAGTGCCTAGGCTAGTTACATCTTGATAAGGATGGTGGGTGTCTTCCTGGGTTTTCCCTTGAGTCAGAAGCACCTGGGGAAAGTGATACCAGGAAAGGGATATCTGCCATGATCAAATGCCACCTCAGGCAGTCTCAGAAGAGGAATAAATAACATGAAAGAATGGGATACCATGTAAGTGAGCTTTCCGGAGAAGCCACTTGTACCAAGCATAAAGGAGGAGATAAGGGTGAGAATGAAGAGCAAACAGTGAAGGGGGCCTTGATTACATCACCTTCTTGCAAGGAAAAATATGGTCTTACCATGGTGAGAATAGCTCCAGCAGATGTTCACACTCTGCACTGTTTTTTCAGAGTGGCCAATTTTACCATATGATTTACAAGAGAAGTGAAGCTCCAAATCCTACATGACATCCACAAGCTCACTTGAGTGTAGGCAGCCCAGGCACCTGCAGCAGATATGAACAGATCTTGGTTTTTGCTCCATCTCCTGAAAGGCCATCACCATCCATCATCTCTCGACAGCTTATGGTACTCAGGAGACGATTTAAAAATTTTGAGCTCGGGTGTTAAGTACTTCCAGCTACCAGGTTAGACAGAAAACCTCACATCTAGGAGGCAAACAGCCCCCATTCCCCGGGCTAGGAGGGCCTCAAGCACCCCTGTGTACTGGATGACAAAGAGAAATGTGCTGTGCAGCCTTTGAGCCAACTCTAGGTCTTGGTTTTATCATCCCATTCCAGCTTTGGCCAGCACTGCCTAATGCCTCCATCAGTACCTGGCTGTGCTTGGCACCTTCATGCAGCACGAGCAGGTTGGGATGCTGCCAGGCATGAAGTGGGTTGCAGACTGCCTGCGTATTCAGGAAGCCAGCAGGTCCAGGAGCAGCAAATATCAGCCAGGGAACAAAGACCCTCAGATACCCTGCATCCCCATACCTTCTCCAAAGGCATATCTCAGCTCTGGCCAAAAAGGAAAAAGCATCCAAGCTCTTACCAAGAGGCATTTGGGGCTCTGCCAGGATGGTGCCACCTGGTGCCAGTTGTGGTGGCAGTCAATGTCTGGAGCGTTGAAAGATTCTGGCTGTGCCACCACCTGTGCACAGGGGAAGCGCTGAGAGAGCCCCAGCTGTCCGAAGGCCATCCTCACACCCAGGTTCAGTCACCACAGCTGCAAAGCAGCAGAAGCAGCACTGGCAGTGTCACAGATCTCCCACCAAACCCCTCAGGTGCTGATGCACCAGGATCCATCCTGAGGATGGACATGTCACAAGGCTTCAAGTCCGTAGTGGGAGAAACTTAGAGAAATCACTCTGGTTGGACAGAAGTTAATTGATGGACATTTGTGTAAAGGAGACTATGGGTTAAACTTGTTAATTCAAAAAAATCCTACATAGTCGGCTTGTAATTACAGTGACACCAAGTCCTGATGACTTTTCCAGGCCTGCCAACTCTGGACACGCTCTTACCCTCCTCCTGGCATGTCTGTGCAAGGCTGTGGTGGCCCCACCGTGGCACAGGCTCATCCTTTCCTGCACAAACATCCTCGGAAGCCAAAACCACCTTCAGGAATGTGAGCAGCCACATAATTCACAGTGCTCCATGGCTTCTGTGCTGTGAGTCATGAGCTTCCCAGCAGATTGACAGCCAGAGGCACCCATCTGCCTCAAAGACGAGTGGAGCAGAGGTTGCAGCCCAAGCCAAGCTCCCAGGTGAGTCGGTTCGAGGCAGAGATGAGCAGTCACTGCACTGCACTGTATCTGCTGCAGAAGGGTTTGTCCACAAAGGGGGTGTCTCTCCTCTCTTCCCACCCTGTGCTGAGGACAAGGGATGGTGCTGGATATCACCAGCCTCCTGCCCTTTCTCCAGCCACATCAGCTGCGCCTTGCACCTGGGTGCCCATGTGAAAACTCCCATCCCTCCTCACCAGTCCTTCTGAACTGGTGGGAGAAGGGTCTTCACAATGGGGCCTGTCTTCTGCTACACATCTGCCCAGACGCAAACACCACACTTCCCCAAAAGAGTGGAGCAAAGGGAGACAGGTGATCGTACCAATCAACAGGATGAGAGAGGCCATCCCACTGTTGTTGGGAAATCCTGTCTGAAAACAGACAACTTTTCCTAGAAAAGCCTTTCTGGGCATCACCTCAGAGGGCAGCTCAGGGGTGAGTGATGTTGGGTGGGAGTCTGTCCATATCCTGAACACTGGTGGGGTCCTACACTTGCTGCCTCTTGAGCAGCAGTGGAGCCTCTTGGCTGAGGGCTGTTTAGTCCCCTGTCCCCACACCCAGACCATGCCATGTGTATAATGCTCTCTCATTCAGAAACACTGCTGGGTTACCATTGCCAGGGAGAGGAGGGAAGTGTGACTGGTGGGAGGAAGAAGATAAGTACCAGGCCAGGCACTTGTGGGGCAGGCAGAGATGGGCAGCAGTGCCTGGGTTACTCAGTGATGGAAGTCAGAGAGGAGGAGTTCTGTCTCATCAAGACCCTCACAAGCATAATCACCAAAATCTTCTCCCTGGCACAGGCTAAGGAAGCTTCTTTGCTCCAATACTCACATACATCCTTCAGTGCAATTGAGGCTTAGGCAGGATCTCTGCTGGCAGGTGGGAAACACCCTTTGTTTAAGCTGCAGTATTTTCCAGAGGACTAACAGACATGAAATATTTACAGTTCTCTCTTCAGAGAAAGCTGCTTTTCAAGGTGTCGTTCTGTGCTAAACAAAATCAGAACTCTGAAGGGAAAAATAGAGTGAATCCAATTAGCCTCTCTTGAATTGCTTCCTCAGGATCCGACAAGAGCAGAAAAGGGGTTGGTAAGTTGGTAGTGATGTTGGCAACTATGGGAGGAATTAATGGCAAAACCAGACCTCAATGGCCTGTTAAAAGGATGCCTTGTCCTTCCTTGCTTCCTGCCTTCCTTCCTTCCTTCCTTATCTGGCTTCTTATAGGGGCTGTGGCATCCTGCACCTGGGCTGGCTCCTACTCCTGCCTCATTCAGTTCAGGGCTGAGCCAGCACTTTTGCTTCCTGCAACTCATCCATGTGCAGCTCTGATCTCCCCCAGCCCCGTATTTTTCCATCCAAGAGCAAGTCCATGCTCCATCCCAGCTCATCTAGCACCCAGAATGCCTTCCCTGTAGGAGCCCAGTGCTGAGCACCCCAACCCCAGCTCTGGCAGTGAAAGTTGCTGGCTCTCGGGAGGTGCTAGTGTGAGGGCCCTGGGTCCCGGCCAGTTCCCCAGCTGGCCTTGTGGCACACTTTGTGGGATGTCACATGGATGGTCATTGATGGTTTCACATGGGTGGAAGGGGGAAGATCCAGACTTGCTTTGGTAGGCTGGAATATTTAAAAAACAGACCTAATGGAACCTTGAGATAACAGTAAGCTGCAAGCTTGCTCATGTCTACCACGTAAAATGGAATGTCAAAGTCCTGCTGTGGTGGCAGGGAGAAGAGAAAAAAATGTCTTTTGTCTCCTTACACCCAAGAGTCTGGTGCTGATTCATGAGGGTGTGATCTCTCCATCCAGGGGCACTCATAGCACAGACACCTAATGTCTTGCCACTGGGCTCACAGAAATGCCACCACCAGCTGCTTTCTCCTGATTATTTCCTGGCTATCTGCTCTTCCCTGTGAACTATGTGGTGGGATGCTGTGGTCACCTCCCACCTTACATCCTCTGCAGGTCCCTCCTCTAGTAGCAGGAGGATTAGGATTCATCCAGGGCTCAGCCCTGCCTGATGCAAGGTCCCTTCCGCGGAGGCTGCTCACTGTTGTGAGGATGGTGCAATAATAACCCAGACCACTAATTACACTGAGAAAGATCTTGGCCACCAGTCTTATCTAAGGCATGGTGGTGGGTGAGTCTCTGCCACCAAGTCCCTGCCTCATTCTCTTTGCTTCTTGTGAAAAACTAAAGAAGACTTGATGCTCCACATCAGAAGAAACCCCAAAGCTGAAACTTCTAAGCATCTCAAAAAAAAAGAAATGCCATTTTCCAGCCTGGTCTACTTGCTAATTAAGAAAAAACCTGTCTCCACCAGAAAAAAATATCTAAATTGCAGTGGCATTTGTTCCAGCTGAAATGTGAAGCATGACATCTCTTCTCCTTTCATGTGACTGCTTGAGTATTCATTAGATTTGCATTTTATCAATAAGGGGGTTTTGATTTGTGCATGTTATTTAAACTCTCAGCAAGGAACCAAAGTAACAATTATCCACCCCATGGTCTGGTGATTCACAAGAGACTCTGACGAACACAGTGATGCCGTGTAACCAGTATGAGCTATCGGTGAGGAACAACCAAAAAATTGTCTGCTCAGGTCAATTTTGGAAGAACAGTGTCTGACAGGATGTGTCCAGCTGCATCCTGGAGACTGAGACATCCGGTGATTTAATCATCCCTTGAGGTAGTATTACTTTTACATGCACGTTACTGAAAAATTCATCAGCAATCCTACATCAGTGGTAGCACTTCTCATAAGGAAACAGCTCCAGATATGGGGCAAAGACAGACCTCATTAGGTCAATAAGGTTCTCCCTGTTGACTTCAAGAAATGATGGACCAGACCCCCCAGTTCCAACAATGTAAGTGGATGGGGATAGCTCTTTTTTTTTACTATATGGTACACAATAACTGCCCTACCCTTCTTAATAGCCAAAAAACCACCTTCCTTAATATTGATGTATTTGTGATGTTGCAAATAAACTAAAAATCCTTCCTGTAGCTTTACCAGGCACTTCACCATAATGGTCAGTCAGTCCTACCCATGATGGTTACTATGATTCTCCAATCAGAAATATTGTAGATATTAACTCTTTTCAGAGGGTTGCTTAGGGTTTTTTACTACCACTAATAAATGAAGAATCAGGTTTAAATTCTATTAACTACATTAATTTTTGCCTGACTCCCTTTCCACCAAAGAAAGCAACCACTCTCAAGCCTGTTTCTGTTCTTAATGCAACCCATATGCTGGAAGCACTCTTAATAGGTCTGAGAATTGGAGGCACCTTCTACTAGGGTATGGAGCAATTCCATGGCTATTCCTCAAAAGATGGAGTGACAGAGGCTGCGCTTTCCTTTTTTCTTCTTCCCAGTAGCCATTAAATTCAGGCTCCCCCCAAAAATTATGGCAGCCCTTGATTCCCTCCATATCTTGGTCTCATTTCACGCCAACAAGCAGACAGGGTCCCTTGCAAACCCGTCTTCTCCTCCCCTATGGGGACACTGAACCACAGCAAATGTACAGCTTGGGTTATCTGCAAAACTAAGATTTAGGGTTTCTGTTCAAGGCTTTTTCATGATGGATGAAACATTGCATATGTGCCATGGATGGGGACTGGAGAAGACCAAATCTACGTCTTTTCCCTTATGAGCAAGATGTAGCAGCTCATTCTTGGCTGTCTGTGGCTTTGGCTGTGCCACTGAGTTTTCCACTGCTGCGTTTTTCCCAGGCACTGGAGCCTGCCCACCAGTCTCTGCAGTTTTCCAAAGGGCTGTCATTTGTGTCTGCAGTGGCCAGGACACAGAGACCTCAGGGGTGCTCCCTACCCATGGAAGTGCCTTGTCCACCCAACATTTGCACTCATGGGGATCAACAGTAGCTCCTATGGCCTCTGTGCCCACCTCACTGCCTCCCAGTTGCCAGAGGAATCAGTATTTTCCTGGACAATATCAACTACTCCTATTTTTCCCCCCTTATTTCAGGAATGTATCACTTTCAACAAAACTTCTGCCAGGAAAAGTTTCTTAGGCTGGAATTTTTAGTCCATATGTGGAAAAACCACGTGGGAGGCAGCAGCAACAAGCAGTTAGGGCTGGGCAATGGTGGGACCTCAGCTGGCTTGTTTCAAGTGTGGATCTCTGACCTGAGCTTCCTACATCCTTAACCCTTTGTTTCCGATCTTGGGCTCTAAGTCTTCTTCCAACAAAATTAATAAGTCAAAAAACATAAAGAAGATATTTGATCCTCCTGTCAAGTTGGGGAGGGAGGGGAAGGGGGGAAATGGAATATATATAAAGCTAGAAAAGTGCTTCTTCCCAGCCACAGGTCAGACTGTTTCACTCCCAGAGTAAGTTCTCCACATGTTTCCCATGGTGCTAAATGTCCTGAGCCAGATCGCACTGCCCACGCCCTCTGCTGCTCAGCTCTGGGAGACAAGAAGGGCTCTGGGATACAAGAAGGGCTCCAGGCTCCAGCGGGTGCTTCACAGCCTGCAGCCAGCCTAAAGTGCAGAGGTGATGGATGTTCTGTGCTAACTTGGCTCGGCCTTTCTGCCCACCCATGTCCTGCCCAGGCAGCAAAACACCACGGACGGCTGGGACTGCTTTTCCCTACTAGCACTGAATGAGTCCATCCTCACAAACAGCAATGCCCCACCAAACCGTCTTCATGTCAGAACTCCTGCTCCTCACAACTTGTTCTGCTCACCAGTTCTTCTGCCAAACATCTGCAAGCACTGCACTCCTCCAAAAAAGCAGACAAATGGGGAGAGAGGGTCACACCAAGCAACGGGATGAGAAATTCTGTGGTTGACAAATTCTGTATGAAAACAGACACTTTTTCCTGGCAAAGCCTTCCTGGGCTTTGCTTCACAGGGAGGAGGTGGGTGGGAGTTAATCCATGTCCTGAACACTGGTGGGGTGCTGCACCACTGCCTCTTGGGGGCAGGAGGGGAAGGTGTGGGTTGGATGGGAAGGTGGCAGGAGGCTGCCCTGCTTCCTGTTCTTTTGTGAAGTGAGCCCTTTGTTTCCCTTGTTTTCCTTTAGCCAGCACCCAAAGTCAAACAGGCATCTCCAGCACTATCCAACATCTTGTTTTGAACAGAACTTTATCTTCTTTATTTTGTCGTTTTACTGACAAAACCAACAACAAAAAGTAACATCAATTTAGATACACACCCAAGTGTGTTTCCTTTCCTCCTCCAATTTGTCAGTTCAGCAGCCAAACCAAACTCAGATATCCCCATGCCTGCTCCCTGACCACCACTGGCTCAATAAATAACAGTTCCATTTCCAGCTTACCTTGAGAGGTCTCTCCTTGCACTGCCAGCTCTATCCAGCTCCTCTGTTGTGAATTTTCCCAGCCTCAGTGTCTCCTTCCCCCCAGCTGTGGGGCTGATCCACTTGCACAGAGAAGGCTTAGGGGTCTCTGTTATAAAACTGGGCGTTGGGTGCCATTGCTTGGGACAGGATTCAAATTTACATAGTTGTGGGGTTATTCCTGGCTCATGTCTGTGTGTGTGGGCACAGGACTCAGTGCAGGGAGCTAACGTGAGCCTTTGACATCACTGGTTAAATTTAGGGAATTAGCACAGTCCTCAAATGGTCTGGAGGGAAGCTACTGCCAGGCTAACAAGAGAGACACAACACCCTGCAACCGCCTCCCACCCAAGCACAGAGCAGGGGATGGAGCCAGGAGTTCCTTCATCAGCCCCATGTCCATGCTGCGTCACCCCTTCAAAAATAACCTCCCCATCAAGGTGCACTGGGCTTTGCTGCAGCACAAAAGCAGACAGCCTCCCTGGGCTTGACCATGACATGGCCAAGGTGACCCCTTCTGAAATCCCACAGGCCCATGGAGCTGCTGGTCCTTGCTCTGCTCATCAGGGTGTAAGGCTGTGGGGTGACAGAGGTGTCCCCATATGGTGGTGATGTGGGGGGGGAGGTAATACTGGGCAAGCCCAGCCCATGGACTCCTCCAACCCATCGTGCAGCTGCTGAATCCCATCCCCAGGGGATGCTGCGGCTCTTACTGACCAGAGCAGACACAAGAGGAGAGTACTTCCAAAGAAGAAGAATGGGGAAAAGTCACAATAGAGGCAGCTCCCCTCAAAAGATGAAAAGGAAACTCTAAAACCCAAGCAGAGTCTCTGAACCCCAGGTCTGTCTGTTGCTGGCAAAGGTGGGTGGAAATGGTGACTGAGTAATTGCAATTCAGGTTGGTTTTGGCGACCTTAGTCCTGCCAGAAGATGGCTCCTGCAGTTTATGGTGTCTTTTATAGACACTCTATCTTTCTCTTGAATCTTTGCCGATTCTTGCAAAGCCCTCTCTAATCTCTGTGTGAAGAACATCCCAGAAACCTATTGCAATAAGAGCTTTGAATTTTCACATGCCTTCTATATGGAGATTGTGAGACAACCAACTCAACATGACCAGAAGCAGCAGCTCTCTGTTTCTGAGCATACCATGTTGCATGAGCTACTGCCTTGTTTTGCTGCAGTCCTGTGGCATCTGAATAATGCAGACTGGAGTATTTTGGGTGTGAGGAAAGAACATCTGTTTGTTTTCCTGATGGAGTAGCTCTGCAGCCACCAAACAGAGGACAAGACCCCAGCCACAGGAAACATCCAGTTCCAAGCTGGACTGTGAGAAACAAGAACCCTAAACAGCTTTCTCAGTACTTGTCCCTAGCCCATGCTAATAACAAAAGGCAGAGGAGCCAAGCAGGCTGATGGCCCTCAAATCCAGCCTCTTGTTCCTGACATTAATGCTGCCTAAGAGGACACTAATATTTTCTGTAGAGCTTACTGTTAGTATTACAAAATCTTCTTCAGAACTTAATCAAATTTACGGGATACATGGAATGGCTGCTGACAGCATTTCCAAATTTTTCTGTCTCAAGGAAAATCATCAACATAGGTTCAGACTGTGAGGTTGCTCTGTGCCCATGGGATGTGGGAGGTCCAAGTCCAGGGTATTCCCTCCACAGCCAAGCCCAAACAGGCCCTTATCAGCACTGTGCAGGGGAATAATATGCTTGCTGCATCAGGGATGATGTGTTTTTCCTAATTCTGGAATAGCTGTCATTGCAAAATTCAAATACTTTTCACAGAAAAGTCCATGTTTCACTCTTGGGGAACAAACACCTGACATCTTCAAGGATCAGGTACCATCACTTTCATTTTCTTTCAACTTTGCTACTTGTGCATCTAGGCATTAATTTACCTGCTTCACAACCACTTTAATTGTGCATCATTAGGCTTCCAAAGTGTGTGACTGCTGAGGACATCTGCTGCAATTTGACTCTCCAGCTAACAAAAAAGCCATGATGTTGTTCTCAGATCAGTCATTCCTCTGCTCTTTGGTGTTCCCACTCTGATTAATGTGTTCTCTTTAATGCTGCTCAGGGACTCGTTACAAGCACCCTCATCTTCCCAGCTCCCACTGTGGCCCCTGAAAGTTGTCAGCCATTCCCATTGGCTCAGTTACCTCTGCTGAGGGGGCACCTCATTCTACCTCACACCTTTCATGTCCAAGTGTTTGAACATAATGAACTTAGTGGTGATTAGTGGGGATCCAAGCACACCTTGTGACGAGCCATGGTGGTTATTAACATAAAAAGCATTCATTATATTATACTAGAACCAGATGATGCTGGAGCAGAGCTCCTGTGTCATCACAGTCCATTGCTGTCTGCCACAAGGAATCACATCAGCAGATTGTGCTAAACCAGCTGAGGTAATCTCACAGCTAGTTTCATCCTCTAGATCCATTTTTACTCTCAGGAGGATGTTTTCACCTTCTGGTGGTTAAGGACATTCTTCTCATTCCCAGTCTTAATACATTCATGAGCAGTTTATGTCCATTTGCTCCAAAGCCTATGTTCTCTTCTAGCTTAAATGGTTCGGTCCCATTCCCTTTTCTAACTCAGAAGTCTCTTTTTAAAAGAGCAATTGTAACCAGTATATACAGCACTAAGCTGTTTTATGCTGGTATATACTGGTACCCAAAGGCTCTGACATGCAAACATTCATCTGATTAATTTTATTCTAGCATGTAGGCTTGTCCAAATTAAAGAGACTACTCAGAAACAAATGAAACATAACTTTGCAAGAAAATTGGTTGTGTCATTAGCTGCATCTATGTGTATTCTGCATCTAGAAAGTATGTTCTTCTTTTCAAAGGTATCATAATATGTATTTTCTGTTAATAGAAATGAACATCCTTTAATTTGTCTACTTTCATTATGAAATTACAGAGCACTATGACAAATTAATGCAATTACTTAGGTTTAAAAGATCGAGCATATCTGAGGTTGTAGTGCTGTCTCACTAATATTGTGTTAAGAGTAATACAAAAGCAAAACCAAAACCCTTCATCCACAAAAACCCTTCATCCAGCAAGATGCCAAGACAGCAAAGGATTGGCAGCCTTAACGAAAACAGTTCCTTTTTGTTCAGTGTGCAGTGCTCTGTCATTTCTGATTGCTTTATATGGATTTTGCATGCAATTTAATCATGAAAAGCTAAGAAAACTTTGGCCAAGTTAACACCACGTCATCCATAAAAGTAGAGCATATACCATTTTTACTTACACATGGGTTAGCCTAACAAAAATGCATTTATTGAGTGACAGGGCAACAAGCACCTCCACCAGCTTCACCTACACAGTATCTGGGCACAGAACTAAATTATTGTACCGCATTCCAATTAACTTTTGATACAGAAATACCTATTTGCTGTTTTTACCAGCATGAGTTCCTAACTCTGAGTGCACTGAGACTTAGCCTGTAGTAACTGTCAATGTGATGTTTCAGTGCAGCAAATTAGTTTGTCTTGTGCAACCATACTGAGCTCTTTGCTCTTCTAACCTGTGTGCTGGACCATCAAGTGAGCTTTAACAGCTCATTCCATGTCAGGTCATTTAATTCTCTCTGTGTGTAGGCACAGACAGAAATCTCTCTCACTCTCTCCCTCTTTCTCCCAACCCCAGGGTTAGACAGCTGGCTCGTAGGTAGACACCTTGGCTTAGGTGTCAGCCCAGTGAAGGCTGCTGCATGAATACCCTGATCAAACAGTGTTTGAAGTCCCATCCTCAGGACTACGCTGGGAGTCACACTCCTTATTTTGTCCAAGATCAGAGAACTTATGGGATTTTATTTGTTTGGCACATGTGTCAGTCAGCTTAGGGCTCACCTCCCCTGCACTTGTCCGTTGCTTTCAGCCGTGCAACTACAACTACCAAACCAGCCTCAGATTGTGCACCTGCTAGCAAACCCCTGCATTTCTAGCTCATAAGATAGTCTCTGTGTTCCCAAAAGGCCTTTTTTTTCTTATTTTCAAGCAGTTTTTGTTAACAGTGACCTGTCTTATCAGAAGGCATGAGCATTTCCAAAGGATGATTCACCCAACCAGCCTACCAGTTCTTCTAAAACAGATGACTCTCCCACCAGAGATGCCCAGTCTCCTCCACTGATTACAAAGAGAGCCTAAAGCAACTACTTCAGACTTGAATACATGAATTCTGAATGTCCTAAAGTGGGGACCAAAATGATTTTTTCCCCAAACAAAATGGACTTACAACGGCAGACTACTTTCAAAACTTTCTAACCAGGAAAGGGTACACAGATGGGGTTAGCCTCACCTGTTTTAAGCTCTGAAGTTCATCCCAGGAGAATGGAGGAGCCCACCTTCAAGCTGAGATTAATGACACCAAATTCCTGGCTTGGGATGGTTCGATTCACCCTCAAAAGCTGTATTCCTGTCTCCTGTCACTGATACCAGGACTCAGATGGCCAGTGGAGATGAGCCATAGCTGGGAGAAGGCGGCCATTCCCTGCAGTCCCTGTGCTCCAAGAAGTCTGGAGCTGGGGCACCCGTGGTCAGCTTTGGTTTGTGTTTAAAGGCTGTGATCTCCTAAATTCTTTTAATGTCTTAAACTTTAGGTAGATTTCCATCCCAGTGCCCAGTGACATACTTGCAAAGCTAAATTAGGCATGCATATGACCCGCCTGTGCCTGCTGGGTGAGGAATGCTGATGAACTGTGAAGGTTTTCTCAGGAGGACACAGTGTTCTGCAAACTGTGTTTTCTTCTGGAATTTTTAGATGCTCTGTGGCTTCCCTTTGGGTATTTTTTCATCTGTTTTTGCTGCTGGCGTGTTCAGGCAGGCTGATGTGTCAGTGAGCGTGGCAGAGAGATACTCCATGTGGAGCTGCATCTGCACAAAGCAACAAGCCAGCTCCAGAGAGAAACCAGAGAGAAACACTTCCCTGAAGACTGCTGTGGCAGAAAAATGATGTTCCTTTGCCTGCCTGCCATTAAACAAAAATAATACACTTCAGTTGAGTCATCCACAAACCTCTAGGAAAACAAGTAGAAGGCTCTGGCTATTCTCTGGACTGCAATTACCAGATTATTTTAACAAAACTGAAGTCACTGCTACATAGAACCACAGAATATTTTGGATTTAAAGGGACTTTAAAGATCATCTAGTTACAAGCCACCCCACGATGGACAGGGACACTTTCCACAAGACCAGATTTCTCAGGACTCCATCCAACCTGGCCTTGAACACTTCCAAGGAGGGCCATGCTCAGCTTCTCTGGGCAACTTGGGCCAGAGCCTCACCAAACACAGCATAAAAACCTTCTTCCTTCCATTAATCTAAACCTACTCTCTGTCAGTTTAAAGCCATGACCCTTTGTCCTATCACTGTCTGTCTATGTAAAAAGTGATCTGATCATGGATCTGGTGGAAGACAGTTTCTTTCCGTAGCATGGATGTCTCTGTCTCCCTCTTACACACAGAGACACACATGCATTTTGTCATCTTTCTCCATTCTCGAGTTGGTTGGGTTTTTTTGCACTTTGCAATGTTTTCAATTCCAGTTCAAAGACAATTCACACTTTCTCTGTTTCAGAGTTATTTTTGCTTTACAGGTCCATGACTGCAGGGACCACACCAGTTCTTCCTGAGACTTTACTCTGGAGCTTCATAGAGGGTTGCTTCAAACACAGGAGCTGCAGCTTTGTAGCTCATCTGCAAAAGATTACCTCTGGAGAAACAGCGTGGGTGAGTGCCCTGCTTTGAGCTCAGCCTCCTGCATCTGCAGCCAGGACCTGCAAGCAGATGTCCTTGGCTACTTGAACCAAAACAGGTCAGATTGATAAAGTTTTACTATTTGGCCCACAAATTCTATGACAGCCACTCTTGTCAGTGGTGTGCACACCCAGGGTTGTGGTGCTTTAATTAAACCAGTGTAATGCTGCATGTTTAAGCAGATACATCTTTCAGTGTAGCACTGAACATTAGACATGACATAGCTGGATCCCTACTCATTTTAACAGAGTCAAAACTAGACCACTCTTGTAAAATTTAGTGTAAATATCATGGGCCTTGCTCTCTTCTGTTTAATTCTGGTAGTTATAACACCAGTTTAATTCTGGTAGTTACTCCATTAGCTTCAGTCATGCTTCTAAACCTGAGGGAGAAGGGAGGAGAACTTGCACATACTTTATATCTTGTCTGGTTGAAGTTACAATTGCTAAAGCAAAACTAGTTGGTGTTTTGATTTCCCAGAACTCATGAAAACAAAGCTGGCGGCTGAGATTGGCGTGATGAGTTTGACAGGCAAATCCTTCAGGAATGGTACTGAACATGAAGAGCAATTTTCTATTACTGTGATATTCATTGCTTTCTGAAGAATCTGAGATGGAAACCTGAAGAAATCAGCTTGAATTCCTCTATCTTGCTGCTGGATAAAGGAAGAATTCCTACTGACTAGAAATGGGCATGAAGAAATCATTTTTTCATTACGTGTCTGTACACTTGCTTCTTTTGGAAAGGGAAAGCATTTTACCTTAAGCGCTCATATGTGCAGACAAACCATGAGCAGAAAGCCAACATGCCATGTTCTAATACAAAATGAAATATGACCTTTTAAGGAACCTTAAAATTCTGAAGAGCAAATGTTAAATTTATGTATAATTCAGAGTCTACTGGCTAAATTAGATGCTGGGTTCAAACCTGTCCTGAATAAAACCATTCTCGCATTCATATTTTTGCTTTTTAAATTCTCTATGGTTAAATAAAAGACTTTTGAATTTTTTCTGTATTTAGCCAATTTACTGCATGGGGAAACCTGCTGTCAGAAGCAGAGTGGCTGCTATGCCTATGCCCATGTGCAGCTCCGAGAGCCAAAGTGCTCGAGGGCTTGACCCAGGCAGGAGTGGGGTCCCCAGAAGTCTGATGATGCTAGACCCAGCTCTTCTCCTGGGACTGCCAGGACAGAGCCTGGATCAGGTCATGAATGAAATCCAAGGTGAGATATTGCAAGGTGATGTTCATTTCCTGGTCTTCACAACCTCTGTGAGTTAGCTTTTTGATGTAAAGGTAAGCTATTTTAATAAAAATGTAAAGTACTGCATACTGCTGCATGAAGATCCCATTGCTTTCCTTGACCCACAAATTATTCTGCCGCAATATTGTCAGGGAATAAAAACATTGAGTTAAAACCACTTCTGTGATGTTAAAACGCACACTTCTATTTTGAAATTAATTTACTTACTTGAAAAGAATTTGAAAAGAAAGTACACAAGTGCAAGGATTGCCTTGGCAGGAAGTGTAATTTACTTGTATGTGTTTAATGGCCCCATCACACTGATTTATAGAAAGTGTGATCCAACTGGGTGTGGCAAGATAGCAAGACGTGCTATCTTGACTCCTTCTTGAAAATAATTTCCAGAAAGTTTTCTTACTGTTTAAGAGCATATCAGCTGTTCATGTGCCAGTATTTAAACTCACAGCCACATATGCCTCAGTTCTCCTATAACCACCTTGTGGGAAGTAATGAGGAAAGACCTTGGACCAGCATGTGGACAAAACACAGGGATATTGACAAATACAGGAAACAGCAAAGGTGGACAAATGTGCATGAAATGACCAACTTGTTACCTTCCTAATATTTTAAATATAAGTAGAAAATGCACAAAATATTGTCATTTGAAGTGTGTGACATGATCTTTTTTTCTCCTTGGATTCATCACCGGAACATCAATGCTTATAGTACAGAAAATCCAAACCACAGGAGGAGCGTTACTCAGGGCCACATTTGCCAAAGGCTGTGCTTCAGATGGGGAAACACTTTGCACAGACACTCACTGGTGTCCATCAAGGCTGGACTGGAAATATGTAAACTTCTTGCAGAAAAGGCTTAGTCAGAGTTTATCATTACAAATCATGTGTTCTGGGAGCCAAAACTGCACAGAAGGCACTGCCTGAGCACAGCCCTCCTTCAAGTCCCCATAGTGGGGGCTCAGCAAAAAAAGAACAACACTTGAGTTTCACAGACTGACACCAGAGCAAGACCTAGAGCATTTCCTCCATTTCTAGCCCATTTGTCAGTGGGTTTTAATGTGTTCATCTTTTCCTACACTGCACGGCATTGATATCAGGGTGCATTTTCCAAAATACCTGTACCAGTGCCAGACTCCTCACCAAGATTACCTTGGTATCCAGATTAACAACAGGATGAGTTTAGAAAAAGCTTCAACATAATTTATTTTAGTAATCCAGTGTTCACATTATGTGTCAAAAATATTCCTATGATGCAATGAAACTTTATTTCTTAAGAACTGCTTGAAATTTCATGTAAATAGACAGTAAATAAATTCTGTAAATGGAGAAGTGACTTTGAAAAGAAACCCAGAAGTCAAATGTATGTGTCTGCAAAGTACGATGTGCTCTGTTTATGCCCCACATCTCAGGGCACTGGTGGGGGGCTGCCCCTGGACATCAGAATGCATATTTAAATGTCATCATTGCTGATGCTATGCTACCCTGGGCACACAAAGTCCTCAGCTGTCCTAATTCAGAGAACACATTATTCCTCATTTTAAATACAAACCCAAATGTTTTCCCCTCACTAATGAGAGGGGAAATGAGAGATATGGAGCAATGCTTTATTGGCAGCCTTGAGATTCCAACAAGATTTCTGAAAATCATTTTTACAGTATGAAGTTATTCACTTCACTAGACAGAGAAGTCGGTCACACAGCTCCAGGCCTGGCTCCCCGTAGCTGCTCTGTCTCCCCATTTGTGGTGACAGAGGTGCTCACAGGCCAACCAGACCCTGTGAAAAAAAGTATTTGAGAAAGTAAATGGCCATTTCTTATCTGCACCAGTGCTTCTTCCTTTTCTTTTTTCCCTGTACACAGTGCTGCCACAGAATTGCTCTCCTCATTGCTGGTGGGCAGAGGTCACCCAAGATCACATTCTGCATGTCCAGCCAGAGGCTCAATCTCACAAAGAAAACGGTAGTTTTTGGACATGATATATATAGTTGGTGGGAGAAAAGCCATTTTTTACCATTTTTGGACTAAACATGCATAAAACTCCTTAAAACTCAGCTGAGGAGCAGGGATGACAGCTTCGGGATTTTTCTTTTCACCAACAATTGTCGGACGCTCTCAGAGGCTGCTGCTGCTTCCTTCCTGAGCCCTTCCTTATCCCACCTGGACTAAGGTGTGATCAGCCACCTGCACTGCCTGTGTGTGCCCATGGGACAGCCCTGCCTTCCTCGTCCACCTGTCCCTGTGGGGCTCAAAGGCAGGCCTGGCAGCAAAGCACCACCCTGCTGTGGTTCCTGCTGTCCTGGTGGGATGCTGTGGAGGGATGTCTGGTGATTTCCCTGCTCTCCTGCCTGCTGAGATGGACTGGTGGGATACCTGCAGTGGTACCTACTGTGCCACTGGGGTGGTGCCTGGTGGGATGTCAGCTCTGATGCACATGGAGGCACCATGGTGGGATGCCTGCTGTGATGCCTTCTACATTTATCCATCTTGCAAGACAAGCATCTAAATATTTGTAATTTTTTTCCTTCACCAGAGTGCCTGAGTGTGTGTGCTGTGTGCAGATATGCAAATGCATTCAGATTTTTGTTTTTACAGGCTCTGTCTCATTCTGGAAGGAATGGTCCCAGAATACTCAAGCTCCAAAGCCATGCTTCCAGTCAGCCTTCACCAAGTCTCTCCTGAACACTAGCAGGGAAAGAGAAGCTGCTACCTTAGATTCTCTCCTGCAACTACAAGTGATGCTCTTCACAGCCAGCAGTCCTTCACAGGAGCACTAACAACAGGTTCAGGCCACAGGCATGTTCCACAGTTTTTCAGCAGTTGCAGGTTCTGGGAAGATTTTGCAATGCCCAGCAATGTCCCCCTTTCCATGCCCAGACATAGCATCCTGCCCCATGCTCCAGATGAACCCTCCAATTCACCAGGAACCTCGGGGAGAAAGTTGCATCTTGCTCAGCTCCCCCAAGGCTCCCCTCGGACATCAGAAAGGAGCTTCTGCACTCCCTGTGCCCACAGAACCTGTGCTGCAGGGGGTGGAGGAGCATTTTGTGCATATGAGCATGAAATGGTTCAGACACAGAGGCTGCACATGAAGTGAAAGGTCACAGTGTCACACACAGAGTGCCTCTGTCTCTGCTGCTGGCTCCACATTCACCTCCCCTTTCTCTTGGCTCATAGCTCAGATACCTATATAAGGCCTGTGGCAACCCTCTTGTTTGTATTCTAGGAAAGTCTTTCTTTTCCAGGATACCTCATTTTCTGATGTTGAATATTATGGAATACCCAAATGCACACTTTTCCATGAATGATTTCACAATATATTACCTGTTGCAGTACCTTTTAATCAAGTTTCTTGGCCATTAAGATTGTTATTACACTTCAGCCTAAAATTCTATTGGCAGCAATGCAGAACTGCTGTGAGAAACTGTGGAATCAGATTTATGTGAATTACTTTAAAAGAAATTCTGCAGTGGTATTTTTCTCTTCCAGGAGGAACATGTATTCAGAATTACCTTTAAAATCTAAGACTACGTGTGAAATTGTTCTACATGCAATGTCTTCTCTTTTTAATGAACTGTGATCATCCTAAAGCAATAAAAAAAGTTAATATTGATTGCTATGCACCCTTTGCAATGCAACTAAATGACTCTGTCAGCAAGTTCTATAATGGAATTTTAATTTATATCTGTAATTTTTAAAATATGAGAATTTCTGTAAAATAGTTAAGACAAGGCAAGTTTTATAAGATGAAGAAATGCTAAAAATAGTCATGTGCAGCTTCAATCAGTCCAGTTATATGGCCTGGTTTTGAATTTAATATTTTCTCAAAATGTTGAGTGATGGCAGATACCTCTGAAAGACATGTAGCGATATAAAACTAAGCAATGTCTCTCTACCTCTGATTTCCTCAGAGAAGTAAGAAACATTAAGACTTCAAAATTTTTTGTAGGTATGTTTTTGGGGAAAAAAACCAAACTCTCACAAAGCAGGTAGGTGTTGAACCTGCTCAGGCTCCTAGAGTGTGAAAAAGAAAACAAGAAATCTCCTGTTATATCCTGTGGTGATGTTTAGCAGTGGGGGAACTTCAACATGCATGGCCATCTCTGGCTGATTTTACTATCAGGATAAAGAATAGAAGGGGTGTGTAAGGTATGTGAGTTCATCCACTGTTACCTATGATATTTAAGATGTTCCCTTGTCATGCTCTGAGTTTATTAGAAATCCTGGGTGGCCTGGGACATCTGATTCCTGGTTAGGGCTGCATTTCTGGATCTCACAACTTCTAGATGAATCATTTCTCGTGACTCTGCTTATCCATCTGTGCTTCTCAACACCCATTCACACCTCAGCTGGCAGCACCCCGACTACTGTTAGCTGAGAGTTATTCACACAATCACAGAATATCACAGAATGCTCTGAGCTGGAAGGGACCCACAACGACCATCGAGTTCAACTCTAAGTGAATGGCTTGAACCTGCAGCCTTGGCATTATCAGCACCATGCTTTAACCCACGTAACGGGGATTTACAACCCCTCAATCACTGCCAAAGGTATTAGCAAAACAAGCTTAATATAAATTTGTGACAGCAGGACAAAGTTCAATGGCAAGATTCACTCTATTACTTCTTGTGTAGGTAGAGCACACAAAGAATAATCAGTTTAGAATCAATCTAGAATGATTTTACACAGGGATGCATTCTAGTAGTTGATGCAGGTCATGGTGTTGCAGTAATTTCTTCACCAATGTAAGATTCATTCCAAGGCGGGTAGTCAGTAATAGATTGTAAGGATTGGTGAATTGTGAGAGGACCATGACACTAGGTAGATTAGAATGTAAATACACTTTTTAAATTAAAAAAAAAAACCAACCTCTTGAAAAACAGGGCCTAGGGCTGCAAACACCAGTGTTACCATGAGGAACTGTGCTCAGTGTACTGCTGGTCCTCAGCACATGCTCTTATAATCAAAGTATTACGTCATCTTTTTTTTTTTTTTTTTTTTCATAAAAATGCTGGGCAGTCAATTACTTAACATTTAAATGTATTTAAATCTCTTGATGAAAACTGCTCTATGAACTGGAGTACATCTTGAGTGCTGGCTGAACATGCTGAGGACAAAATATGTGTATTTTCTACTGTGAGCTCACATTAAGTTTGCATTATTTGAAACATAGGTTAAGCCTGTGACTGTCAGTTAGTTGCAACACCAAAATGCTCCTATGTGGCTTTCATCAAAAGTGCTTCACATTTTGTGAACTACAGAGATATGAGTAATGAAATGCTGCATTTCAGTGCATCACTGTCTGTGTCTGGCAGTTGCAACAGGTGAAGTACAACTGTCCATGCAACCAAGACACGGGAACTAACTGTAAATGGAAGTATTTACACTCTTACAAGACAACTAAGTATTTTGCTGAATCTCTGTTCTACAGACAGAATAGACCACTGGAAACAAATAGATCATTGGAAACAAAGCTGTTGTTTTCTGCCAGGCTCTGGAAAGCAGCTCTGTGTGCCTTTCCTGGGTCACACTGGACCAGGGGACAAGGCCAGCAGTGCTGCTCAGGTTCACCCATTCATCCAACCACAGCTTGCATCAGGTAGGGCAAGGGACTCACCTGAATGCACTGTCCTTTAAGGTAGATCATATCGATCAAGTAAATGTATTTGATTTAAATACAGCAGAGGACTGATCATAACCCATGGCAATTTTTTTTCCAAAAATCAGAAATCTTATTAAAATTATTTATTAGTGATTATTAATAACCTCTCTCCTGAATCCATCTAACTTTGACTTCAGCCATTGGAGTTTTCTGTGACTTTATCTGATGCACTGGAAACTCCACAATCCAGTCTGTTCCACAAATAAACAGCTACAGGGATCAAAGTTGACTCTCAATCCTCACTTCATTAAGCTAAGTAGATGAGTTCATTAAGGGTCTCACAAAAAAGGCACTTTTCCCAATACTTCATTAAATTTGTGACTCACCCCTAAACTGCCCCAGTGTTAGAGGAGGACCGAAACCATTGGCTCAAGAATTACCACAGCACTGCCAAATGAGAAAGCACATTAGCTCATCTAATTAATATTTTCCTGCACATATGTATACCTGCCTGCATTTCCCTTGGTAACACTGGGCTTTTCCATAGTATGAGAGGAAAATTCAGGCTAAAAGGGACCTTAGGAGGTCAACTATTACCGCGATGCCTGTTATTACGGCTTATCCCGGTAATCAATTGAAGACGCAGAAATAATGAGAGCTGGATTTCAGGCTGTGTTCAGAGCAAGGGCGGAAAAGGGGGGGAACCCCTTTCGTTTAATTCTTATATACACTTTTAGAAATCACAGATCATTGGAGAAAATTAACACTTCCGTCTCTAACTATATTGGTTACAAGAAGTGTCCGTCAAAGGGATCTGTGTCCATGGGAAAGGAATGTAAAAAGATAATTTTTACAACAACATAGCTATGTTTACAGAAATCATCCTTGAGACTGTCTAACAGAAAAAACTAGCTATTTTACAGTGAAAAATGGGCAACAGTCAACTCCAAGATCTGACTCAGGTGCTCAAAGCTTCACACGGTTGGGTCGTGACAGCCTCCAAGGAAGGGAGCCTGCAGAGCCTCTCTGGGTGGCAGGGTGGGTGTCCTCTTAGAGAAAAGATTTCTCCCTAGACACATCCAAACCTCTCATATTTTAGCTTTTGTCCATTGCCTCTCATCCTCTTGCCTTGCACCGCCATGCAGAACCTAACTTGGGCTCCCTCCCATGGCCTCTGGAGGTGCCCTTGGCTCCCTCCCAAAGCCACACACTTTCAGGCAGGACCAAAGCCCCATGCCCTATAATAAGGCTGACCAGATAAGTTACCATCTCCTGCTTTTCTGCAAGAATTTGGTTGTGGCTGCAGGTAATTTTGGCATCTGCAGGTTATGCTCCCTCTTCTTTTACCCATCTCCTGAAGTTTGGGTCAGCTGCAAGCGTTACAGTAAGGATTTTGCCATCTTCCAGTTCAGCGATGATCTGATCTGTCTGAGGCAGTCCAAGGAAAAATTAAACCTTAGACTGCCCTAATAAGGAAGGCAGACACACCAATAATAGCAGCAGTGTTAGCAAAGCCTTACCTCATGATGCTGGAATTAGGGTGGGCCACCAAGCCCATGACCCAGCCTGCTGCACTGGTGGGATCTTTACCAGCATCCATCACCAGCAGTGATGTGAACTGTGAAACAACATATTTAAATTTGCAGTGACTTAGTGATAAACTGGTTTTGATAAGCTGCTAATGCATTATTACATTTCCTACATGACAATTTTTATAATGCCTCATGCCAGTTCCAGCACCTTGTACAATCCTTGAGTGCTGATAGAGGCTCTGAAGGAAATAATTTGGTTTATTTTTCCCTATAACTGAGGAGGGAATCTTGCCAGTACTGGAGCTGGCCTCTGACATCCCCATGTGCAGAAGTCCAAGCAAATGAGCAGATTTCAATAATGAGGCCAAAACTCACAGTGATGGGTCACCTCAAATCAAAGGTGTGACCCAATTATACTGGTGTTTGGACTTCTACAGTGATGACAGACCTTTTTGAAATAATTAATATGGGGAAGAAAAACAGTAGAGAAAGACAGTTTTCCTGTTGATGTGTCAATAACATAGGGACAAACTTTTCCTATTACTAATACACTGACAAAATGTTCAATATTGTCTAAATAATTATCTAATTGTCTAGCTAAACCACCCGTTTACTTTTGAAGATCAAGAAACATTTTGATGTAGGCCTAATCCACCCTCAAAAGACCAATTAGAAAAGGAGACAGAATTAACTTCTGATCTATTGGTGAACAGAAAAAGCTGATTAGTCTTACAGTATTCTCTCATGTCAGCTACTTCACGTGACCTGGCTGAAAGACCCCACAAACTCAGATGCCTTTGTGTTTATTATTTATTATGATTAAATCTTGATATAAATTCCACAGGACCCATGCCCCTCCACAGGAGACACAGAGGTGGTGATACAGTGCTGCACTACCACACACTCCTTATGGCAAGGTTTTTCCACTGTTTTGAACACATACAGTTTTTCCCAAGAAATGGGAAGAATTTATGAATTCTAACTGATCTGGTTATCCTGCAAATTTCTTTTTCATACAAGATGACAGCTGGAAAGTAAGATCCATGTAGCAGAGCTAAGATATCTGCCCAAAAGGACCATGCTGAATAAACCAGTGACTCACCTCCAGACTGAATCCTGTCAGGATCAAACAAGCTGAAGCACTGGAGGGGAGATGTCTGTGGTGGCAATACTTCCAGACCAGAGACAAAACGCAGCATGCTCACTTTTACCCTGTTCTGGGGGGGAAAAAAGCAAATATACTTCATTAGAAATGCAGCAGGATGTAGTATCCATGTAGCTGCTGACCCTGCACCTACTGCACTTCCATCCTCATCTCCATGCTCCCTCCTCATCCTTTTCACATCTACTCTAAAAAATAAAGACATGATTGCACTGTGCACAAATATGCCTTAATATAGCTTTCAATCAGCTACTCCAACATCAGCCACAGCCCAGCCATGGGAGCAAACCTCCCGTGCAGGTAGCAGGGCAGAACGCAGCCCCCCTCCCTTGCACTCACGCTGGTACCAGAACTCCAAACAACAGCTCCAAGGTTTCTGATCTCTGCACTGTCAACACTTGCTTCTCTCTCCAGCTCTCCTCCCTGAGGGCCAGAAGTCAGGCTGCATTTTCTTCAAGTGCAAAACAAACGGGTGCTTGAGTAAACAAAAGGCAGTAACCCCAGCTGTGCCTCAAATGCGAGTGCTGCTGCCTTGCCCCAGGAATGCCAGCCAGAGCTTGGGTGCTTCTAATCTGAACAAAACCACATCCAGCCCTGCACTGACTTTGCAAATACCAGTTTGCTGCTCATCTTCTGAGATGAGGACCTGTCACCAGTGTGATACCATGTATATCAAATATAATTCTCAGTTAAATCCCAGTTTTGTGGTTGGGAGATTTTTTTTTTTTTTTTTTTGTGAAATCTGAATTTTTGCAGTAACTAGTTCAAGTGCTTCCAAAATGAATCTATACAGGATGCTGAAAGAATACCTGCATGCTGTAACCTGGTCAACAGCAGCTTCTTCAGGTGGCAGCAGTCACTTTGGCCACTGTGACCCTGGGAAATGAGTCTCTGCAGACATACATGCCTTGTTCAAACATGTATGTGCTGGAGTGAGTTCAGAGGAGAGAACACCTCTGCTATGAGTACAGGCTGAAAGAGCTGGGGTTGTTCACTCTGGAGAAGAGAAGGCTCTGAGGAGACATTACAGAACAAGAATTTAAGGGCACACTAACATAACTGAGAAACAGCTACCAAATAAGCAAGCTTTAGTTTTCAAAGAATCTGCTTGTATTTCACACTATTACTTGAGAAAAGCAGCCCAGTACTGGCTGATTAGATTGGGTGGCATCTGCCAACATGATGTGACCCCTCCAGAGACCCTTTTAGGATATTGCCTGCTTTATCAGCTGGTCCCTTCAGAGTGCAGATCAAGCAGTAGGAGGTAGGGAATCACAGTGCTGTGACACCATCTAGGGGACTGAGCCACGGCTCAGCTCATGCAGAGGCACGTGCAGCTGGCAGTTCAGCTTACGCTGAGAAGGGCACTGCTTTTAAATAAAAAAGCACTGTTCCAGCCCCAAACCCCCACTTTCTCTGCTTTTTCCATATGACTCATGTGCCACACAGCTCTTAAACCCGATTTTACCTGCACTACCTCACACTCTTTTTTTTTTCACTTTTCATTTAGTTTTACCACGTGTTGTGCTAGTCTTCAGTTTCCCTGCTTGTTGCCCCCAATATGAGTGAGTACTGATTATATATAAACCTAAGTATGTGCTTTACAAAATCAAATACCTTATGAGGGATTAGACTGGTTAAACATGATTGAAGCAACTATTATTTTAAGCAAGTCAGTAAACCCATGAATTTGCTACAACAATATAAAGCCAAATCAAATCTGACTTGAAAATGAAACATCCAGCTTCTGTTCACATCAAGATCAGCACTGAGGAGCACAGTGCATCTCCCTCTTCTGTCTGTTCACCCTAGACTTTACTGAGTACTTTTGCAGACAAAGTCCTCAGTTTTAGATGCATGGGCACTTTAGGTCCCACTGTTTCTGAAAAAGGTAGAATTATAGAATAGTTTGTGTGGAAAGGGCCACTTGGGCCCAGAAAGTGTAATATTTTAGGTGCTCACAAAGTAAGTAAGCAATAATTTATCTTTTTTTCTTTCACACACATGCCACATTGCATGGCTATTTATCTACCTCAGCAGGGTTAGAAGCTTCCAGGTTTTTCAACAGTAAAAGGGCAACACCACCAGGTGCACCAGCTTTTCAGTGAAATTCTGTAAGGTTGGAAAGCCAAGCAAGTAGCAGGCACTTTGAATCCAATTTTGAGTCTATTATTACATGGTATTGATACAATTATAGCCTCCTTGACAAACCTTGACTATAGACGCTGGTGTCAGCTTTCCCTTCCACTAGAGAAGTCAGTTTTAAGAGAAAAAAATGTTTTAAGACATTGTTGGTAGAAATATCTTAGTTCTTACTGATTCATGATAACTATATCTTCCCTGCTGAAGCATAAGAAAATTTAAGAAGCCTGAAATGGGAATAAAAATCATTTTTCCCACTATCAACATGTACTACCTTATGGAAATTATGAAGATAGCAAAAATAAGGGAAGAAATTAAAAAGTTAGCTCTAAACCTACAACTAAATATGGAAATTGACACTGAGTTAACATTCAGGGGTCTTCTGAAGGACTATGAAACAAGACTCAGAATCAAGAACCAACTGCACTGAAAGCAAACCCAAAGAGCCCTGCAAATCTCTGTCGCAGGAGGCAGATGCCTGTAAAACACTTATTCTCAGTGTTGTTGGGATATAACAGAGAATTGGGGCTGGAGTGTTCAACACAGATCCCAAATTCCCGCTGAGAGGCATCATAACGAACACACACCATTAGGGATCTGTCATAGCTCCAAACATCATGGGCTTGCTGAAACAGAGCAGCATCTTCTGAGTAAAAATACTGCTTTGCATTTCAGCATCATCCTACGGCAAATCTCTCACGTAGCAGCGGATTACACGAACCATTGCCCCTCAGGAAATGCAATGCCATAATCCCTTGAGTAGGGATTAGAAGAGGTGCAGGGGGGCCTTCCCATCCAAACAGCTTCCCCTGGGATGTCAGCAGCAGAACACAGCCCGAGCTTCCTTAGAAGATCCAGTTTGCAGGATCCATTGCAGCCCACTGGGATTGGCAGCGATTTCTCCCCACGAAGATTGAACCCAAAATGTGCTTCAGGTAACTGCTCATGGGAGCAATGGGCCCTACATTTTCCTTCTTCACCATATCGGTGTGACAAAAAACCAACCATAGTCTTTCCAAAGATCACCAAATAATTTGAGCTGATTTAAAACCCCTGACAAGACACAAACAAAAAGAGGTTCACAGTGAATGGAACACGGGGTGCAAAGGGCAGCAAATATCTCTTTTTAAGGAGCAAAGAGGCTGCTAATGGGCTTAACAGTGCCGGGGTGCCTGATGAATTTGGGAGGTGCTTGGTGTTTGCCAGGCAAAGGTGGGTGACACACAGGGGATCAGTCACTCTGATGCTGTTTGTCTGACTAATCCTGGTATTTTCATTCTTATTCTGAGCAATGCTAGGAGACAGCCAAGATGACAGGCAGCTGTGAATGTAAATTAAACATTTTTATTTGAATTTGTATTTAATATCTGTATTTTAAAAAATACGAATAACACTTGTTCAAAAAATAGAAAGCCTTCTCCACTACTTTTCAAACAGGATTTTGCCCTCACTAGACTCACTAATACCTTGAACCCAAGAAATTGCAAATGCTTCATACAACTTTCTTGTCAGGAAAGAGTTGAAGCACGGAAAGAAAATTGGGTTGTCAAAAACCAAACATCTCAAAATACTCCCTTGGCAGAGGAAAACTCCTACACTCGTGTTCTGAGCACCCTCTCAGAGGTAATGACTACCTATAACCAGAGATGAGAACTTTGCACAAGAGTGCTTTTGTGTTCTCAAGTGCTGATTTAAAGCTTCAGCCTTATGAGTCACTACCAGCAAAAATGGCGAGGTCCCCGCCTTCCAGTGCTTTCTTCAAATCCCATCCCACAAATGCAGGGTAGTGCAATTTAAAAAGTCTTTATTGTACCTGGTTTATGATCTCTGCAATCTGATACTGTCTTCCTGGTATTTATTTCTCAATCCTGAACCTTACAGTGAGCCTTCCTGCCCCTCTGTGCCGTTGGGAAGCTCCTCTCTCCTGCAACATGGAAAAAGTGCACGGACAAAATGGAAATATGGAGAAAAATCCTAAAATTATTCTTTCTTAATGGGTCCAGTGGGATTGATGAAGTACGGATACAGCTAGTACTGCTGTCTTCTGTTTCTCCTGGGTTTGCAAAATTAGAATAGCAAGTCTGAAGGTTGTTTACACTGAAATGTTTTCTATTTGCCCAGCAGAGTACTCAGCATCTGAATGCAAAATTAATCTTACTAAACTTGTCCCAATCGGCTTAATGACTGGTATGGCATTAAAATATATTAATTCTTTTTTCAAAAATGCAAAAGACAAATTACTTTGCAAAACACTGCAAAATTTTACAAAATCATAAAAAATAATACATTCTTTTATAAGCAAAAGTAAATTATTTTACAAAACCAAAAGTGTTCCATTTGTATTCACCTTGAAATTAATTAATTTATGGTATTCTTTGCCTAAGGCTCATAAATACCAATACCTTTGGTCAGAAAATTTTATGGTCCACTAATCCTGTGACATATTTAATAACAGCATTATTATCTCTACCATGACAATACAGGAAAAAAGGCAGAGAGTAAGACAGAGAACAAAAGAGGTGTTCCCTGCCCTAATGAGCTTATGATGGCGTTTACCATTCATTTGCTTAGGCAGAGCAGGGCAGCTGGTTGCACACTCCCATTCTGGAGCCAGGTTTGATGCTCCCCTGTGGTCAGAGCAAGTGGAAGCTCCTTTCACAGGCTGCAGGACCCGAGCAGTCACTGGTTCAGCACGTCTGCAGCGATCTTGTGAGATGCTGTTAATCTGCCTGTGAAACCACCAGCAACAACCGGCCACATCTGTGCTGTACCACGCACAGCCTCCTGCCAGCACCACCCCAGCACGCTGCACCTCGTGTTTCCCCCATGTGAGCTCCTGCAGGGCACAGCTCTGCTGTGGTCCCACCTGCCTGGTGCCAGCCCTGGCCATGCCCATCACGCACAGAGCAATCTGGTGCTGGAGACACCTCACCTCTGCAATGGCCCCCAACTGCGGCAGGAGCCCAGAGGGATGGAAACAAGCCCCCCCCTTCAGCTTACCTCAGCACAGATGTCTAAAACAGGCCAGAAGAAGAGAGTTTGAAAAACACTGTTTCTTCTATGGGGGTGGAAAAGCCTGCTGCTGGCAAGGCAGTGGGCAGGGAGAGCCGCGGTACCTGCACACCACCCACTGCACACAAGAGACACCAAAGCACCCCCCTCAGCAAGCCACGACTCTGGAGACCTTTGTGTGGGTTACTTCATTACCTACATTTTTTTTTATGACCTCCAGATCATATTTTATTACATAAAATCAATTAATTTTTTGTTTAGTTTTGGCATAACAGATCTGATGTCTGGTTTACAAACAGATTTTTCTATCCAAGCTGTGAAACCAAATTAAGGAAGAGTAGTACAACAAAAATGGTTACAAAAGACATCTGCGTCTGAGGTGGTCATTTAAGACTCCTTTTATAATCACTGGGCAGAAACAGTCTGTGATTCATCTCATCCTAAAAATAACTGGCTAGAGAGGCATGGATAAATGATGCTAAAGGATGAGAAATAACCATTCTTCATATACATTTTTGTGCAGCACAGAAAAAACACAGTATTCATTGCATATTCAGTATAGTAGTGTTTTTCAAGAGTTACAAGAAAAGCAAGTCTTCCCCAAATTAATAGAGCTTTTTTTTTTTTTTTTTTTTTTTTTTTTT
>VZRZ01003250.1:668184-684774 GCA_013398175.1 Climacteris rufus
TAATAGATTTTTTTTTTTTTTTTTTTTTTTTTTTTGCTGTTAGAGGAATGTAGAGTGGACATTTTCACAATATCAGTGTAGAAACAATAGAATTAATTAGCACTGTCATTTTTATGTATTTACACCATCCTCATTTATATTGTTCTTGCTTTATCTATCTGGATCTGGCTTCTGCTGTAGCAGGGAGAAGTGGGGGAGCAGAGATGACTCTGCTGTCGCCTTCTGCCAATACACGTGAGTATGGATTCCATCTCCCACCCGGACTCCCACACTCCAGCTAGAGACACGGGACACTAGAGAAGCAATGTGCCAGGACACCATCAAAGCCCAGCTTTGCCTTGCTTTTCACTGAAAGATTTAGCACTCCAAAGGCAAGACAGTGTAAAAGCAGTGCCATGAAAGAGGCAACAAAGCAGATGTTCAATACACAACACTTCAGCGAAACCAGCAAGCTCAAAGAGGGGAAATCAATAACAAGAAAGAGGTTAAAAACTCCTCTCCTGCCTGTCCTCAGCCATGCACAGACATTAATTACTGCTTGCAGGATGCCAAGCTCTTGCACTCTCCCTTCTGCACTTGCAAAAGCCTGTCGAACCCAATGCTCTTACCCAGTCCCATCTACTCTTTGTACCCAGGATAACACAGGCTTCTTTACAAGCAGCAATTTTAGCACCCTGCTACCTGCAGCCTGGTGACTCTCCCTCCACAGGGTCCTACAGACACAACTGTAGGCACACAGACACTGGGTAGGATCATAGGAATTCGTAGCATCATTGTGCTGCAGGAAACCCCAGATCCCCTATTCTGTAGTGATGGCATGCAGAGTAGGAGATGGAGTTTGAGCTGTTTTCTCCTGAATCTGAAATGCCTGAAATCTGAGATCTCTGAGCCATCTTGGAAGAGTTACAGCAGAGAACATGCTACTGAAGCAGTTCTGGTGGGTCCTAATGGAGTGGATTTTTCAATCTGACATTGGAAGTCAGATTCTCACCTCTTAAAACCAAAATTACTCAAATCTTGCAACATCCAGAGCCTGTTCATCTCTGTTGCTGGGCTTTTAAGGACAACTGAGCAAGCTGAGCTCAGCAGTGAAAGGCTGCTGTAATTATGATTTTTTTTCTTATTTTAGGTTTCAGGAAGTCTGGATGGCTTCTTGTTTGACACATGCAATCCTTATGTTGCTAACAGAGGTGAAACACAGGCAGTCCTAGATGAATCCTCTACTCTTTTTATAACTGTTAATGCACACATAACAGAGGGTGTACAAGATATCAGCTTGTTCTGGTTTCAGCTGGGATAGAATTAATTCTATTCCTAGTAGCTGGTACAGTGCTGTGTTTTGGATTCAGGATGAGAATAATGTTGAGAATAATGTTGGTAACACACTGAGGTTTTAGTTGTTGCCAAGTAGTGTTTACTCTAAGTCAAGGACTTTCCAGCTGCTCATACTACCCTGCCAGTGAGGAGGCTGGGGGTGCACAAGAAGATGGGAGGGGATACAGTCAGGACAGGTGACCCCAACTGGCCAAAAGGATATTCCATACCATCATGTTGAATAATAAAACCGGGGAAGTTGGCCAGGAGAGACCAATCACTGCTCAGGGACTGGCTGGGCATCATTCAGTGAGCGATGAGCAACTGCAGTGTGCATCACTTGTTCTGCGTATTCTTTTATCATTGTTATTGTTTTCCCTTCCTTTTCTGTCCTATTAAACTACCTTTATCTCAACCCTCTAGTTTTACATTTTTTCCAAATGGCTGGAGGTGTTTAGCTGCCTTTCCAGCTAAACCACAGCACAGCTAGAGTGCTAGAGAACTGACAAGCAAGTGAAGTGCATTTATCAATAGGCACAGAGGAGAGAAGCCATAACGTCTGAGTTTTAACAGAGACCATTCTTATTCAAGAGCCTGCACACTCCAGCTGTCCTCCCTGGTGTGACAATGATAAGAAAAACAAAGGAAATTGGTGTTTCTGTGTATTTCTCCATGGACACACATCCTATTTAGAGTAAAATACTCATGCGGTTAATTGCATGTATGGCTGTCTCCATTTAGGAGCTTAGCACTTTAATTACACCAAAATATTGGAGGCTAGATAAAGATTTGGCAATAAAAAAGGGCCCCAGCTGTCAAACCTTTTGATCTCAGTCTCTTTGCGCATATTCTAAGGAAAACAGGTTGTCAGTTAACAGTGATCTGATTATTTGCTCCTTGTCTGACCAGGGAAGGGCAGTGAAACAAAGGATTCAGTGTTCAGGTGAGTCCTGGCCTCGGGTGAGAGTCACCTGGCAATGCCTCAGCAAGGACTGAGTTAGCCTACCTCATTCTGGAAAGGAACCAGAAGCAAAAGTGACAATTATATCCATGTACCCGACTGATGGGAATCAGCTGCCGCTTGTAATATAAGTACATAACAAAACAGAAGCATTAGGGCAGCCTGACCTGCTCCTGGAGAAGGAGGAGTGCTCAGTGTACCTAGGCATTTTTCCAACCATGCCTTTTTCTATGTAGGCTTTGTCTCAGTTATCTGTGCTTACCTTACTTTAGGACTGGATCACAGGAACAGAAGGCAATATATGGCCAGGCCAGAAAATTGCTCCCAGGGCATGGTATGAAAACCTGGTCAACTGAGATCTAGGGTTGTCTCCATACTTTTCCCATGGTGACCCCATGGGTCTGAATTTCACTTCTGTAATTGAATTACACGTATGTCTTTGACCCCTCTGTCCTAGGACACACTGACCACTTCAAGTCACAGAGAAAATCCAGGACACTAATTTTTACTCAAAACATCCAGAATGGGCTTTGGGACCTGGTGGGCTACCAAAGAGCCTGTAATCACAGGCTCTTTTTGCTCAATGCTGTCTTATTTAAAATTGGTAGCAGCTTTTGAACTAAAAGCCCACCCTTTCTATAAAAGAAGGATATTGACAGCAGTGAGCTCCATTAGCCAGTATATGTACTACTCTTCAAGGCACTTTTATCTCCAAAGCTGGGCTGAGGACCAAGGAAAGTGATTCTTTACTTGGTAGGTCATGTTTCTTCTGTTCACTTTAGCCCATTGTTTTGAGGTTTTGCTCTGGACACCACGCATGTGAGACCAAACTGATTTTCTATTAGTCTTGAAGAGAATAGGGAACACCACCTTCAAGGATGAAGAAAATCACTTCATTTTACCCAAAATATGTAGTAATCTGGCCAAGGATGGATGTTGATGGCTGCCACCATCACCATTGCTGTTTGCTCCGAGTGGTAATGGCCCACTGTCCTGACACAGCACCTCCTCCACCCCATGGCCCCGGGATCATACATGCTTTGCTGTGTGCAGACACAAACACATCCTCCACTGCCACTGTGTGTCCCCAGGGTGGCAAATGAAATGTAGCAGATGATGGGTAGAGCATCAGGTCTTTGAAAATCGTGCTGTGTCCCCTGAAAATCAAAACATGATAACATGACCATCTAATACCTCTTCTTTATACTAAAGAAATGTATCTAAGTGGTGAAGAATAGAAACCTGTCTTTTGCTCTGGGGCTTCTCTGGAACTTTGAGCTTCTTTGCTTCCTTTGTAGGAAAATTCCCTTAAATTTTGCTAAGAACCTATGCTGACATAACATAGAATCCTAGAATGGTTTGGATTGGAAGGGACCTGAAAGATTATCTAGCCCCAGCCCCGCTGCCACGAGTAGGGACACCTTTCGCCAGGCCAAGTTGCTCAAAGCACCACACATATATTGCTCCCATTACAATCTACTTGAGGTATTGAAGAAAAATACCTGCCTTTTAAGGCAGGACAAAGCTTATTTTACAGCCCAGAATCCCACAATATTGTAGATAGGATGCTAAATATGTGGACTACATTTTTCACCTGATTCTAAGTTTATCTAAAATACCTTGCCACATGTCCCTTGTAGAACTTTCCACCAGAAAATAGCAGAGGAAGTGGCTTCACAATTTTTATTCTGCATTACCCGTTTATCAACACAGCCAAGGTTCTTGTACTGCAGACCCATCTGCAGAGCAATCCATGAGGTCATGCTCACTGCAAACAAAGGCACATAATACACTATTGCTTCCTGCAGACCCTGCTCCCTTTGTGCCACAGCTGGTGCAATTGCAAAGATCAAAGACATGCAAAACACCCAGGGCACATAAACATATTACTGCGTTGGTACAGTGCAAACAGCACACATAGAAAGAACAGTTTTACCTCATTTCACCCTCTTCTGCTTTCAGAATAAACCTGATGGCAGGGTGGTAACTCTGGTTGGTGCTGGAGCAGTCTTTTCCTGTGTCTCCTATGTTAACTTCTGTGGCCATGCAGGCAAATACAGCACTTACACATAGGGTGATACACCAAGAAAGTCTCTGGAGAGATGTCCCTTGTGCTTTGGCAGAAAGTGGGTGAACGTTTTTCACTGACCCAGGTCAAGCTTACCAGGAAGCACTGGCATGATGGAGACATTCCCATTTCCATCACGTTACAATGTCCTTCTCAAACACAGCATGCAGGGGACAGGGATGAGGATGCATACGGGAATGGGGGTGGGAATGGGAGCAAGGATGCACAGCATTCTCAGGGGCAGAAGTGACAACTCCAGCCAGAGCCTCAGCTTATCAAAGATGAGTGACCTATTGCATAGAGGTCACAGAGCAAGGCTGCTTTAACACAGCAGTCTTCTCACCTTGCTGACTGCCATGCACTCTTTTAGTCTCCAGCATCAGCTCTTTCACACCACTGTGGCAGTTTTTTTGTTTCTAGATCTCAAAGTACTTTATTAAGGGGGGAAAATACCTCACAATCCCCGTAGGAAATAAGGTTAATATTAGATGCATTTACAAACAGAGGGGTTCTTTGAAGCTTACTGCAGCCAAAGTGAGGGAGAAATAAGAACAAGGAATGGTCTGGGGCAGGTCCTGTCTTACTCCACTGAGGTGTTCCTAGGGCGAAGAATCAGGCAGTCCCAAACACACCAGCACCCCCCCACCATTAATTACTGCCATCTCTGATCTCAGAGAAGAACTGATCACAAGCTACACCTACCTATTTCGAGCATGATATTAAGTGAGGGACAGTTGTGAGCACACACACAGGCTTGAGGTGTCAGGCTGAGTGGAGACCCTCACCTCCACAACCCACACGCTGGGTCACCGACTGAAGGAGGAGGGAAGTGCAGGGAAGGTATCATCCTAGAAACTAACACTGCTGTCTCCAGGAAAGTTAGGCAAAAATTACTTCCAACAAATTAGGAATATGCAAGGCTTCAGAGGAGGATGAAATCTGTTTGTGCCTCCTGGACTACCCCTCACAGGAGACACAGAATCATAAAATATCTAGAATATGGTCCTAAGAGCAAAGGTAATTAAAGATTCTACATCTGGCCACAGGACTTAGGACCCCTCAGATACCTCTCTCTTGTTTTGTATTAGACTTTGCAGAGACTAAAACAAAGATAAATTTTTGTGACATTTTCACTAAAGCCAGGCATCCTTTTAGTTTAATTTTAATGCTGAGTTTTCATCATATAAACCAAATAACCTGAGATGTAATTGGAATTATTTTCTTTTAGCAGAATGGAGAAGTGCCAATAAAATTAGATGATTGACAACCTTCTGGTAAAACCAGACAAGTGAGATGCCACAGAAACAAATGGATACTTTTCCTTTGATGCAGCAGCAGCATTTCAGAAGGATCAATAGGCTTTAATGTGCTGCAAACATCATAAGAAGAAAGAGGAATTATGTGGCCATACCCCCTCAGTGAGAACAAAGCCAGTGTTCCCTTGTGGTGATGTCTTGGGTCAGACTCAGATTCTTTGGCTCAGACAACCAGACACTTTCTGTTGTTACACACCTGTCAGTCACCCAGGCCATATTCCTTCAGCATGTACATGTGCACAGGTATATCTTGATTGCAAGTCCAAGAAAGGACTTCAAAATTCCTCTGGTGAATGCAGTAGGGATGCACAGAGACAGGACTCAGAGCAGAAGCTTCTAATGTAAATGCAGAATCCTACAGATGTGCAAACCAGGTTTAATTTCAGTATCAAGTGAAATGTCCAAGTCCTTCTGGGTCCCAGCCTTAATGGTACAGCAGTCTGCTTTGCCTGTAGGATCTCTGACAGTGAAGCAGCCTGCAACAAACACACATTTGTAAAACATAGAAATTACATCCATGTTACTCTTTCATATCACACTTCAAATTGAAGTCTGTAGTTAAGCCATAAGGAATCCACATACGCATCAATATGACACATCAAAGCTGAAAATAAATAAGTACTGGTTAGGATCTCTGGTTTCATCTGAAGAGCAGAAAAAATGAGCTTACAAGCACAAAACTTCAAAACCTCACCAGAGAGCAACCTCCCATCCAGCCTAAAAAGTCATGATCAGTAATGGGCAATCACAAGGTAGTGATGAAATTTATTGTCCACCTCTCACTTGTGTTCTGTCAAACCAGCTCTGAATTAGCATTTGGGCTCTCATCCAGTCTGCCTTGAAGCTGAAAGGGTCAGACTGAGACTTCTAAGGGAACCTGACAACAGACTCACTCCAACAGAAGACAACAGGTTCCCAGTCCCAGCCTTTCATTTATGTAACTTCAGATACACCATTTGAAATTATCCTCTTCCTTCTTAACTTTTAACCTAAGGGTTATAAAAGAACAGTTTCATGTGAACTGATGAAATAATTTCTGTTTCTTTGCTCATTTGCACATATTTTTGTGGCAGCATTAAAGCCGCTAGACCGTGCCAGATATGCAAAAGCAGCAGAGCATAGTACACCAGTGCAGTAATTGTACTCTCCCAGCATGATTAAAAACACAGGTCTCAATCTGGACCAAGAGAGGTGGACATGACATAGAAGAATTTCTCTATTTGAAAAGTCTTGCTCAAATTGCTGCCTTCATAGCACACACTGTGGTCTAGACCGATAAGCAGTCTTTCCACAAGAAATTTCCACAAGAGCTGATGACATTTTATATTATCCAAAACCACTTGTGAAATCCACAGGATACATGGATGTTGACAGAACAATACAAGCAGCCTGTGGCTGAAAAATACCCCAAGCAACCAGACTGTTTTGGCAGCCTGCACATATTCCAGCAGTTCACATCAGGGGGGAAGACAGCAGACTACTTTCTCTTTGGCCAGCGATAAAGACACTCTGTCTTCTTAAAGTAGCATTTGCAAAATAAATTAAGATATTCATGAATAAACACACAGGATATGGCCTAAATAAGAGTCTTTCTGAAGTATCGCATGCTTCATAAAGGGTGTACCTAGAAACACCTGTGCTCGTTTGTGAGTTTGGCTTGTGGGCCTGATGAAGAATGTGGGACCAAGATCTGCTGTTGTACTCATGGCTTTCTGTGCAGAGCCACCATAGCCATAAGCAACACAGTTCAAGTATTTAGACAAACTACAAGAGAGCTATATATAGGTATACGGGGACATCTGGGACGAGCAGGTGTCTCACAGAGCTGAACAGCACAGTCAGGTCTGTCTCTGGGAACTGAGATGCCAGCACTCCCACACAGAGCTCACTGCCCCCTCCAGGCCCTACACATCTGCCAGAGGAAAGCAGATGGCCTCAAGGGCAAGTTAAAGCAGTCCAGATCCCCTTGCAGTTCAGTGGGATCAAGCAGGTGAAGAAGTTATGGCACAAGATTGAGGGAGGGCTCTGAGGCAATCAAGGATCAAACCTAAATTTGCAGAGAAGTAGTTGTTCAGAAAATTAGAAATGGAGATTTCTCCATCCCCATTTCTACCACTATCATGGGGAACATCTGAGGGCAAATAGAGAGAGTTTCTTCAATTTAACATTTAGAGGCACTTGTCTTCTAGAAGCTCTTCTGTTCTTTGGGTATAATTATCTGTAGTTAAAGCAAGAAGATACATCATTCAGTTCTTCATTTCACTGTCCTTCTTTGCCCAACCACAGCCTGACTGCCCACAATCCCAAAAGGCCACCAGAAGAAAGCCATCTGTTTTTTCATGATGCTACCTTTCTGTTGAGTATCAAAAGCCACCAGACCAGATTAACCTGCCCAAGCACCTGAGCTGCCAGCAGTCCATCAAGAGATAAATGAGAGTAAGATGTGGAAGTCAATCCAAAGCAGAAATGTAACAGATAGCTGCACAGGGACACACATCAACCACTAAAGCAAAAGGAAGAAATCAAGCATATAAACCTGTAAAAAGCCTATTCAGATCCCTAAATAGCATATCTAGCTGTCCCACAGCCAGCAGACACTGTTTAAAGAGTCCACAGCTTAGCCAGCTGGAGAGGTTGGACAGCTGTGGAGAGCTCGTCAAGTTCTAAGACCGCTGATTATAAAAAAAAGTTGGCTAAAACCACTTCGGCCCTTGAGGCAATGTTGGGAAAAAGACTTTTCCCACAATATATCACAAGTCAGTATCCAGTGCAAGGAATGTGGCTTATGCCTCTGTGCCTCACACACCTACAAGAGGAGGAGTAAGATTCTTTTTTCTTCTGAAATACTGGAGATGTACCTTAACTTGTTCCTCAGTGCCCTGATGGTCCTATTGATGATACTGAGCCCTGCACCTGGAAGGATCATATATCTTGCTTCTATGCTCAGGGTAAAATTACTCCCAGAAGTGAAATCCAAAAGGGACCCTCCCCTTGTCCCTGTCCTGGTCATGTCACCAGGGTTGCCAGTCAGCCTCCCAGGCTGCTGCAAAATTTTCATCTAACACATTTCTTTTACAGCTTTGATGATGCCCTTGATTTCTTTTGCTTTCTTCTGGCTGCTGCACACAGGAAAAAGCTTAGGGGGCCTTTCCAGCTTGTTTCTGGAGATTTTAGCCATGGGAACATTCTCAGAATAGAGTCTCAGGTAAAGTCTGTACCCGTGGCCAAAAGGGTCTCCTTTTGTGTTCTGCTGTGAAGTTCCTTGCATTTCTCAAATGCTTTAGACAGTGGGGCTCAAAGTACTTCGGTAACTTTAAAAACAACCCCACCATTTTGGTGACATTTGTTTATCTTCCCCATCTCAAGATTCAAGCTCAGGTCTGCCACACACTCATACTACCTGCAGTGATGGTGCCTTGGGGCTGCTCCAGAATGACCTAAGCCAGCAGTCAGAAGCAACCAAAGATGCTCCAAGATGCCTTCAGCATCTGCCCATGTACCACATGGGCTGTGTGGACCAGAATCCCATCCTTATGTGCCACCTGTCCCAGTGCTGCCACCCACTAGAGAGCAGGCCTGGGTTACATCCCCAAAGCCCTGCTGCAAGGGCTGGGGCAGGATTTGTCAGCAACTTGAATGGGGTAAGAAGACAATTTTGGGGTGTGCATTGGACTTCCAACCACTCCTGACAAACCACCTGTCAATGGTGTCCCACCTTTGCTGCTCAGTGATCTCCAGTCCACCATGAAGCAGAACTGTAATAAGAACATGGGTCTTCCTCACTCCTTGACTGTGCAGGAGACCAGATTTCATCTCCTCTGTATTGGTAGTCCCATAAAATAATTCTTCACTAAAAGCTCAACTTCTGTGGATTAATCCTCACTTTAATAACTGCCTTATTAGTAGAAACAAAATTTACTCAACTGTAAAGACAGCACAGAAAGCATTCCTCACCACAGATAAATAACAGACAGGGTGGTAAACCTGGGGTTTTTTTCATTAATGATTTTCATTGATGTGCTTTCTCAGAGCCTGAACTCAGGACAAATTCTGCTCTAAGTAACCTGACAATTTTTTTCACAGCACAGACATACTGAATGAAGTCTCTGTGTTCATAGTCCATCTCTGTGATTCTCAGATAATAGATCAGTGGGACTGTTTGGGGATACCTGATATAATAATCTTCACCACTAAATAGAAAACTCACAGCATAAAGTTTTAACCTTGAAATCTGATGAGATTTTTCAGTCCAGGCTGGGGTCTCCAACAAGATACTGCCATAAAACATGCTTCTCTGTTTCGTATTCAGCCTCCACTGCTTACTGGCATTTATCCCAGGACTCTTGGAAAATACAATCAAAATTCTCAGCAAACATCCATATATTAACGTATCTCTTCTTAGCTCTAATTCTTTAAAGTGAGAAGCCATTAGAGCCTCAGGTCTGTGCACATTTAAGGAGCAACATGTGAATGACAGAGAAGGAAAACCAGCAATAAGCCAAGCAAAATGTACATTTGGGACTAGAAATGGAATAAAAATGTTCAGAGCTTTGCCTTAATCTCAGGAGGCCATTCCTATTCAGAAACAGATGTAAACACGAGCACAAGCATGAATATGAACCTATGTTTTCTGGTTTCAGCTGGGGCTAGAGTCAGCATTTCCAAGAACATTCTCTGTTTGTTCCCAGTTAACAATTTAAAATGTCTATCCATGCTTTCCCACAATTGCATGCCTTTTTGTTGCTTTGGTTTTTTTTTAATTTCAGTATCATTTTCCATTTTAAATCCACCTTTGTCTTTAGGACAAATATTTTGCTGTGCTTCATGTAGTCTTGTGCTTGCTTCAAATAAATCAATCATCTTTAATACTACACAAAGTTATTTGGTAGCATTACAAATGCACCAAAATATACTCACAATCTGATAATCTATGCTTTCTATTTGCAATAATATTTCTGCCTTCTGCTCAAAAGCAAGATGGCCAATTTCCAGTCATAGGCACTTGTGTGACCAGGATCTCAAAGCCCAAGTAAGCCACAACTTGGGCATTGCCAGTCTCTGTGTTTTCCTGGACTGAGTTTCTCATAATCCAAAATACCTACAGCATCTTTTACATCAGAGGCAAATTCAAGGAAGCAAATACATCCCTAATGCATACAGCCAAACTGTGGGCCGGTTAACTTCAAAGGATGGTTTAACAAATAGAGAAAAAATCAAGTTCCAAATCTGGGACCATCTTTTCACAGTTATTAAAAGAATATTATTAAAATATTGAGCATTCCTGAAATAAAGTCCAGTTTTAACTCTGTTGCAAAAATTCAACCCGTGCAATTTCTGGCACCTAAAATCATTGGAGGAATTCAGAAAACTATGTACTCCTTTAAAGAAAATTTTTCAATTAAAGGGAGTCATAGCTTCAGGATACTTCCTGAACATGTTGAGCACCCTACCACCAGTGGTGAGAAATCCCTGCAGCTCTCAAAGCACTCCTGAAAAACAACTTATTCATCTCAGATACTCTTTGGGGTGAGACTCTCAGGAACAGCTGCCATTGTGTCAAAATGAAGCTTAAGTGTTTAGCTCAAGATCATAAAAAAAATCTGCAGAATGCAAAGAAGACATAGAAATTCTGGCCTCGGGTATTATTTTTAAAATGACCACAAAGAAGAAAATACAGAATTATGCAAATTGTTAAACTGAGTGGGTTACAAGCTGGTTATAAGCAAGTTATTCAAATAATGACTTTTTTTACTGATTAAAAACAGGCTCCAATACTTGGATCCTGATTTATCTTTAGTTAAACACCATTTAAATCCACATTAAGTCACTGTGTTCTCATCAACAGATTTTAGATTGAGTCAGCTCTGTGCTCCCTACAAAGGGTTATTTACTCTCTTAAAACAAACACCATTTTATACAACTGTTGGATAGAGAGCTCTGTAGGTGAGTTTAATCAGGCATAACTCACTTAAGAGTCACCAAACAAGCTTGAACAAACGGTACCCAATGTTTGTCAGAAAAATATTTACACCATTTTCCCCAATCCAGTGTTCAGTCATAACTGGGAAATGAGCAAAAACAACTATTCCCCCCTCAGGCAGGAGTAAGATTACAGTGAGTTTAAGCTCTAATTACAAAAGTTAAATGTGATAATGATACATTAATCACCTTAGGGGGAAAAAGTAAGGACTGTATCTCTGACCCCATCCTGACTGGGCACAAAGTGTCAGAAACGCTTTCTCAATACTGTGCACCAATCTGTACAGAAGATGAATAAAGAAAGAAGTAAGCCATCATTTGTGCAGCAATCAGTGCTAACATAAGATTAGGGAAAAGAGCTTTTGGCCCTTGATCTTTTGTTGCTCAGTTGAAGGCAATGATGACCAACCATGAAAAAAGCTGTAGCTAAAAAGGTAGATGTAGTGTTACATGCTGAATACCAAAAGAAACATAATCTCCTTTTGAAATTTAAGGGGGACAAAAAGAATCCAACCACATTCAGATGCTCTGTAGGTCAAGAGAAAGTTTGTTTTTTGATTTTGTTTAAAACAACATTTTTCCAACAGACACCCAACTTCAATAAATGCACCTTTTCATACAAAAAATAACTCGGCACAGCCCCTCCTATGAAAATATTTTTCTCCTGGCAGAACCAGGTTTCTTGCCTAACCTCAGATGGTCTGACTACTTTGAGAACAATCACCCACTCTTACTTATTAAACAAACATGAAAAGACATTCGTTCTCTTCAAAAAGCAGATTTCTACAGCCTTCGTAACACAAACAACAGAATAAAAACCAGGGTTGTTTTTAACTATTTCCTTTAATTTTATTGACTGTCGATCTATATAATATAAAGTTATTTCATTCTATGAAGATCAAGACACCTTACAATATAAAATTCCCTGAGATACAAAATGCAACTTGATGGATCACACGATTCTCTATACCATTTACATCATAATCAAAAAGTAATGTCAATTCTTCTCCTTATAAAACCCAGAAAATAATGATCTTCCTTTCTCTCCCTCTGCCCCAATATTTTAAGGCATGGAATAAAAAAACTTTTTCAAAATGTACTTAAGGAGACTTTTCTACTTCAAATAGAAAATAACTTTGCCTAATTTCACAACTGGATTGTATACATCATCTGCAATGCCTTGTGTCTGGTACCCAATTTGCAGACCAATTTGCTCAGGTAAACTTTGTATTTATCATTGAACTGGAGCTCTACAAAGTGTATGACAAAGGCCAGTCCTTTGCCTGTAACAGTACTATTAGTCTGTGGGGTGGGTGAGCCAAAGACCAGAGATTTATAGAGATGCTGTAATACTGACTTCAGCAGCTGTTGGCCTGGGCTGAATTTCCTCCCAAATGGAAAGGGAAAAGCTTGCAACACCCATGTAAGAATGATGAAAGCAGAAAAGGCTTCTCTTCTCCCAAAGCAAGTGTTCTGCAATAATTATTACAAAACTGCAGTTTTCACTAAAAAATTCTTGAAAATTCTCAATGCACAACTTACAAATATTGCACAGTCATGATAACTCTATGCAAAGTTGATGCTTTAAGTGCTGTGTAGCTCGTTCCTGAATTTTACAGAACTATTTCCTCATAGATTTCAACTTCTTTCTTAAGAGAGGCTGAGAAAAAAAAAATCAACGTTTGCAATCTCTGGAAATTCCCATGCTCCTGTATCCTGATCTTCTGCCTGTGGCATTACTAATGATTACACAGAAGAATCGTGTGCCTGGAAACTTCCAGAAGATGCTAAAAAATCTAGGAGGATGGAAGAAAATTGCACTAGTTTCAGCAGACTGATAAAAAGCAGTGCATCTTAAACATTATTTCATCATTGTTAAGACTGGGGTTTTGTATAAATTTCTATGAACTGTGATAAAAACTGCACAGAAAAAAAATTTCAAAGGGAGAGAGAACCTATCATCCTGACACAAACACCAGTGTTATGGGAGTAGTAACCACTGGTAAAAAAACCAGATGACCATGCCATGAAGAACATGCTTTTACTTTAAACAATCACTTTATACCTCTTGAAGTGAAAATGCAGCATTAGGAACCATCCCTACTACACCTCACATGGCACAGATTGGTTTTTCTCCTTTCCCAATAAATATTCTACAGCAACTCTGGCACTGACAACAAAAAGGTTCATGAAGTACTTTCAGCCATCCTTTCTTGCACAAAAGGGAATAAACTCAGAAGCCAGCAAGATCTGAACCAGTAAAACTGTGGAAATTTTTAATGAACTTCATTATTATTATTAGGGTTTTTTCAATAATTCTCCTTTTCCATGCTTACCTACTCATGGGGAATATCTAACTCAAAATAAATTACAGTAGACTGCCAGCTCATACATCTTAAAAGCACTCGTCCCACATCTCATACTGCTTAAATCAAATCTAATCCTTTCCTAACGCAACTGACTCACAAATGCCAGTAAACCTGACTGTTCTGATGCCCATCTTTTATTTGCAACTGACTTTCTTCATTTCACCTGTTCTGTGCCCATTATTTTATTCTGAATGAAGTCTCCAAGTAACTCCATGGATCATCCCACTCCTTAAAAAGGAGCTGAATGAATACCTTAATCATTTGGGCAGGGTTATCATGTGGCTTACCATTTTTTCACCACCAAACTTTACAGCTGCAAAGGACATGGAGGGCTCAGCTTCCCAAGAAAGTGTAATTTTAACTGAAAATCTTTCTGGCTGTAGCTGACCAATATTACATGTAACCAAGACATCAACTACTACGATGACTCCAGCGAAATGTCAGAGTCTAAAAGGGAATAACTACTGTAAATGTTCCCAAGAGGCACTGAGCGAAGGAAGTTCTATCTTAAGAACCTATTTATTGATTAAAAAACTGCACCAGAAAAAAAAAAATCTCAAAATCAAAGCAAAACTAAATAGTAAATCCTTCCCTTTTTACACTCTTTCCCCATGCAATCTGTATTTTACCAAAAGTGTAGATCTTACTTTCCACAATAATTTTCTTTTTGAAAGGCAGTGATTTGGGAGTATTGGAGGATTTTTAGGTAACTGTTATTTTACAAACAGCAAAGCAACACTCTGAGTAGTCTGATTCCCAGCAGGATTTTTAAAAAAGCGTGCCACAAACCGAAAGAGTTGCTGCACAACAGCACTGTCTATTGATACTTGAGAAATAAGTTACCCTTTCTATATATATTTTCAATATAGTAATAAAACCCCTGCCATTCTGAGCCTTCCCCTGCATTTTCCTGTATGGCAATAATTTTTCAGAGAAAAACATGCAGATGCCTGTAAACATTTTCTAATTCCTGAATAAAGGGAGGGTGGAAATGTTCCAACTTTTTTCCTACATCCTGTCTTTTCCTGTACTTAAAGTTCTATTCTACTTTCATACAGGATAAACATGCTTCTGGTTTCAGCAGGTAGTAGAAGAAATACTCTACATAATTTGAGCTATTTGTCCACTTAGATTCAGTCCCCTCCATAAACTTTTTCCTAAATGGAACAATTATTTGGTTCAAAGCATTATTAGCAGGCTGCTGCAATTTCAACCACTGCTAAAAGGTGCTGCTGCATCATTACATTCACATTCAACACTTGCGGCTCAGGATTTGCCTGTAAACGGCCTTCATATGCAAAAAATCAGTTCAAAACATTCACTTTTGCCGTAGCATTACAGAAAACCAGCACTGATCATGTCTCCTCTGTAAGCAGAGGACAGTTTCACGGTCCAGGAAGTTGTCACAGCCGCCTAAATTGGTTTCAGCTGTACGGCTGAAGAACTTGGCATGAGACATTAATGTTGAGCTGTGCAGAATTTTAAAAGTTTCAGTTCTGTACAACTTTGGGAAATTTAACTTGGCTCTTTAGGAATCAGCTGGCATGATGTCTGTTTGTACTTTCATCATCTTCCCTTGCATAAAAATCTTCCTTTTGTAGGCTTTTCACAGCTTCTTTTCCTGTACCGGTATGTTTCTGTCATTGATGTCAGCCTCCTGCGGCCAATGCCGACTGCCTTGGCTAATGATCTCTGTGAGACCCATTTTTCCCTACACCTTGACGCCGGCCCAGGCTGCCCAGGCAAGCCTCACCCGCCAGGAACATCAGCTTTCAAACCAGCTGGCCAGATTTCGAACGGTCTTGATTTGATTCCCAGCTGCCCGAACGGCCTCGCAGACCTTGCAGAAATGCTCATCCCAGAACGAGGTGACGTGGACTTCGTACTTCTTCCTCCAGGCAAAGTACCGCCTGTAGTTGGGTTTGCTTTTATCGAGGAACTTCAGGTAGGTGGCCAGCAGCCGGGGGCTGGGGAAGTCGTCCACGTGGATGAAGGAGTCGGGGGGGATGAAGCGCTCGTAGTTGGCCCTGCCGGGTCCGAGGACGACGGGCACGGCGCTGGCGGAGAAGGCGTTTCTCCAGAGCTTCTCGGTGATGTAGTCGGTGTGCTGGGAGTTCTCGAAGGCCAGGTAGAACTTGTAGGCTGAGACGGTCTCCACCAGGCCGCCCTCGGCCAGCGCCATCCCCCGCGCCCCGTACACGTCGATGGGCAGGTGCTCCTTCAGCTGGCGGTAGTAGCGCACCCGGGCGTGCTCCTCGTTCCAGTTGCTGATCACCCAGGCCACCAGCCGCGTCTTGCGGGGCAGGACGAAGGGCCGGGGCGCCGGCGGGGCGTAGAGGTACCCGTAGGGCACGAACACGTCGGAGTCGCGGCGGTAGGACATGGTCCAGTTGAAGAGCCCGGCCAGCCCCCGCAGGCCGGGCGAGTGCGACGGCGACTCGAAGTTCATCCACACCCAGCGCTGGCGCGGGGGCCGCGGCGGGGACCCGCGGGGCAGCCCCCCGGGCCCGTGCCGCGCCAGGTCGCGGTGGTGGAACAGCACCGCCTGCGCCTCGCCGAACCGGCTGCGGTCGGCGCTGAGGC
>VZRZ01003250.1:685516-697321 GCA_013398175.1 Climacteris rufus
AATGGGAAATAAAACAAAAACTGAAAATGACCTTCTCGCCACTTCTCCCTTCTTCCTGGGCTCAACTTTACTTTCGATTTCTCTGCCTCCTCCCCAGCAGTGGCACAGGGGGATGGGGAATGGGGGCTCCAGTCAGTTCATCACATGTTGTCGCTGCTGCTTTTTTCTCCACGGGGGAAGGACTCCTCACACCCTTCCCGTGCTCCAGTGTGGGTCCCTCCCGCGGAAGACAGGCCTGTGAACTTCTCCAAAGTGAGTCCTTCCCAGTGACTGCAGTTCTTCACAAACTGCTCCAGCGTGGGTCCCTTACATGGGGTGCAGTCCTTCAGGAACAGGCTGATCCAGGGTGAGTCCCCAGTGGGGTGCCAAGTCCTACCAGCAGACCTGCTGCAGCGTGGGCTTCCTCTCTCCACAGGGCCACAGACCCTGGCTGGAGCCTGCTCCAGCAGCAGAGCCTCCTGTGGGCATCCACCTGCTCTGGTGTGGGGTCCTGCAGGGGCTGCAGGGGAACATCTGCCTCACTACGGTTTGCACCAGGGGCTGCAGGGGAATCTCTGCTCCAACTGCTGGAGCACCTCCTCCCCTTCTTCCTGCACTGACCTTGGGGTCTGCTCTCACAGAGTGTCATTTCTCTCTTCCCTGCCTGCAATTTCTTCTGTGCAGTAAGTTTTTTTTTGTTCTTAAATACATTATCCCAGAGGCACTAGTGCCATCATTGATGGGCTCAGCCTTGGCCAGCGGTGGGTCCGTCTTGGAGCCAACTGGCACTGGCTCTGTTTGACACCGGGGAAGTTTCTAGCACTTTGTCAGAGAAGGCACCCCGTGTAGCTCCATCCCTACCAGAACCTTGCCACACAAACCCCATACGTGAGCACACATAGGAGCATGGGGCAGAGGACAACAGGGGGAGGAGAGCCCTGCCACACACATCACAAAGGCTGGTGCAGTCTCAGGTCTCCCTGCCCTATCGCCCAGGAGAAAGAAGGGCTGCTCTGCTGCTTCCCATGTGCATTCTTGCTTATTTATTCCAGTAAACACCTGAGACATTCAGAGGTTTTAAGCTTTGGCAAAAGCGTTTTCCCATACCAGATGAGCTATGATTTGCACGCTGTATCCTGTGGCCTCACAGGGAAGTACTTTAGAGGATGCAGGGGATTTTCTTTTAAACAGGTGTAATTTAGGGAGTGAAGTTGAGAGCAGGTTTGAGAGCACTTATGTAGCAAAAACAAAAGAAACGAACCCAAAACATGACAGCAGCTATGGTAGCTTTGAATTCCTGTCAAACTCAATCTGTTTCAAGTACAACTAGGAGTATTAACAATTTGGAAAACTAAAGGAAAATAAATTTTAAAAGAGGATTATTTTTGCTCCTTTATATCTTTCTTAGAATGATACGTGTTTACATTAAAATCTCACAGTTATTTAAAAGCTACAAAACCTTATGACTTCCAGAAAATTACTTTTTCAAACACTGCTTCACAGAGTTGCTGTGAAAAAGTAAATCATATAGGCTCTAAACTTTTTCGCTAAGCAATTTCCTTCAGTGAACTGAGAGACTGTTGACTCACACAATTCAGAGTGTGTTTGTACAGAACTGGACAAGTTTCCAGATCTGACACTGCACATGTTCATATCTAACAGCTATAGAGCCAAGGTCCTTTCACAGATACTCACTAAAGGCAGCAGAGTTACACCGGGCATAAATTCTCAGTGACTATTTGAATTGCAGCACAGATTTGACATACCACATATGTCAAGGCCCTATGACTTGACTCTTTATTAGTAAAAAAAAAAGTGATTCAGGCCTGTTTACTCAAGAAAAAAAAAAGCAAACCACAGTTGTGTGCGAGGCTCGTGTTAGGTTAGTAACTAAGACATGTACGTCCATAAACCTATTACTTGTACCTTAAAGTTCTTGCAGACTTCCATAGTCTGTGCTGTAAGCACTCATAAAATACAAGAAATGCCAACAGCTGTGGTTGAAGTCAGTATCTGTCTGCCTGTGCTGCAACATACAGCGTTGGTTGGACGGTCCCTAGTGGATGAGGTGCAGCATTGCCGGCACAAGCACCTCTCCTGACAAGTAACGCTGATTTTAGTCACATAATGGGAACATGGGAAAGTTACTTTACTACAGTAGAAAACTGCAAACAAATGCAGAAATACAATGCTAAGGAAGAGTAGAATCCTGTGAGGCCCTGAGATTAATTCAGAGTCCAACCAATACAACAAAACGCTACCTAAAATGAACATAATCCCTAGTCTGCCTTAATCAAGGTTTCAAAGTGGTCCAAAACCACAGCTGTTAGTAATTTCGTTTATTCAGGCCTTTTTGCAGATAATGTGAGAAATTTGGGACTTATGAAAGTGACTGGGAGAGCTCAATTTTCTTCCATAGAATTCTGATTCACTCAATAAATTTGATTATATCAGCTGCAATGACAGTTCTTATTTCCCTCCAGGAGCTTTCAGCATTGAAACGTGACTTTGGAGGAGTCTGTCTAGTCACGTTTTCATTTCCATTGCTTGAAGATTTGCTGCTAAGCATTCCAAATCCAGAGCCCAACCAGTTACACTGATGATGCAAGGCCTGATCCTGCCTATGGTAAGTCAACAAAAATGCTGGCATTAATTCAGCATTTCTGAAATATTTTAGGACAACTTAACATGGAAATCTTTATAAGCCAAATAATGACAAATTTGAAAGACAAAAAAATCCTTTCCTGGAGAGGATTCCTAGCAAGAGTTGCCTAGTTACTTTTGATTTTTTGCAGTCCCACAGGAAACTTCAGTGTAATGTTCAGCTGCACCGCAATGGCATCCCTAGTAAGACTATTGTCACACAGACACAAATCTGTTGAATTATTTAGCAGGAAATCAAAACAAGGCTTTCTGTATTCCTCAACACAACATCAGCTAAAGCCTGACACTGTCTATTTAAAAAAAGCTATTACTGGAATCCACAGTTAGTTGTGGTTGTATATGCAGCATAATTATCCAGAATGATAACAATATTTGGTTTATTATGGCAAATAAGAATTTCATCATTTCAAGATGAGGGGACAGTAGCCTAAAATGTTTCTATGAGTGATATTGTCATGTTAAATTAACTTTCATATTAACACCTGCCTCTGTGGAAACTAAATAGATGTTTTCACTTACATGTTGTATGTACTCCAGTAGTTCAAAAATCTTTATAAAATGTATATCTAGAGCAAGATGAAATGTGTATTTAAGATATATTTTAGATTTTTTACAAATTACAGATCCGACTGTTTTGTTGCTGCTGTCTTCAAACCCCTCACAATATGGGAAATAGCAAAAATATATTTTAATTGGATATTCATCACAGTCACTACTGAAAGTAATGATAGGTGTGCCTTCATCTACAGGTCTAGCAGCCTCCTAGAAATTTTGGTGTAGTAAATTTAAAAGCCAGATGTGATGTGTTGCTGGAGAGTGAGGGATACAGGGAGTGACCTCACTGTCAGGACCAAAATCAGAAGTCAGGTTTCCTCAGATCTGTGTGTTGGTGAGGTGTTTCTCTCCCCTTTCTAATGTCTCACTTCTCATCTAGAAAATAAATACCAGCCTGGCAATAACCCACATAAGCTCCAGTTTGCCTCATTTCTGCCCTAATGCACAGCACGTCCTTGGCATGATCACGTCAGCTACTCCGTGCTGGCAGGGTTTTGTCAAGCAGTTTTGTTCACTCTGCCTGGGGAAAAACTCCACGGACATCACTGAGAAGAACAACATGATGAAGGCTGAGTAGTGTTGCCAAATGCCTGAAGGCTTCCCACAGGGAACACATCTGTTTTATCTCCTTTGGAGATAATCCAGCCCAGGAGATAGCCCTGTGGACCGAGGACCACACAGACTTCTTGGCACTGTATATGCAGCTTGGGGAACTGTGCTTTAACTGCTCCATGGAAACCACAGTAAGTTCTCATGTTGCTGATAGTCAGGAATTTAAAATGAAATGCTGTCTGTTAGTAATGAAGCTGTTGCAAAATAGAAAAATATTTTGCTTATTTGAAGATTAAATATTTGCCATCTCGAACAGCAGTAAATGTTTTCACCTAGAACTTTCCAACTGGCTTCCTCTTCTACTCTGACTCACTCTGTTTTGTCACACTTTGGAAATATTTAAGCCTAGAAAATCTTTGAAGTTATTTGTCAACTGTCTTACAAATGCAGTTTCAAAGGTACTACAGGACATGGTTGTGTTTTTAGCTCTGATATCAACCCAGACATTCTGTCAACCAGGGAAACCTTGTGGAGTTTTTCATCCTAGGAAAATGGGATCATCTATCAGCTTCAAAGCATACCAGGATGCTATCTTGTACCAAAATGACAGTAAGAATGACACTGAAGTCTCTGCTTCATAAATAGTCCCCTTGATTTCAATGCAAGTTTTGCCAAGTAAGAACTTAAATTCTATGAAAAGGAGTGATAAAAGTTTTGTTATAAGTTGCATGCTGTATTTCAGCGTGAAGTTTAAATGCTTGTAATTTGATTACCTAGTGTTTCACATTCAGGATTATGATCTTTCTGCTTGGAAGTTTAAAATTTTGAAATACGGCCAGAGTAAAAGATTCAGTTGAAAGTTGATGCCTGAACAGTTTCTGGACAGACAAACTCACATTACTGCACATGCAGTAATGTTAAAATATTCTGCCTGGCTGCAGTTCCACTTGTGATTGTGAGCAGTGTTGGATTAAAACCAAGTGAAGCTGACATTTCCAGGTCAAGGCACAGGCACGAACAAATGTGCTGTGCACACTGTGAATGAAGGATCCTGTCCAGGATACTCTTCAATCTTCCACTGAAGCACACAGCTTTGTTGTTCAACAGTGTAGACCAGAGCCAAAATCAGAGCAGAAAATTTTCCTAGAAGTTCCTCATGATCCTCAGACACTTTGACACCTGTGTGTACCAGCAAACCAGAATTTGGCTCTGTGGATATTTGTTAGTGGTTGTCATTAATGTCAGTCTTCCTTGGGTTTTTCTGAGGATTGGACTTCATCTTACACAGCCACAGTGGCAGAGACAGTGGTATGCAACCAGCACTGATGCTCCATTTTACCCAGTGAGCATCTCCCAGGACAGAGGGCAAGGTTTTGTGGTAAAACTTCTCTTCAGACATCTTTGAACTTCACGGGTCGGGGTCATGTTTCAGTCCAAGAGACAAAACTAGCCCTAATTTTAAATAAATCTCTTAAACCACATATAATCTAGTTATGGGACTCTCAATACCAACTGCTTTAATAACTTGACCCCCTCCTGTTGTGCTTCATTACTTAATAACGTAGATGTAGCCTTTGAAAAATATAAGTGTTTAATCACTGGTACTAAGACATGCAATGATGTAATGATATAAGTAGTTATAACAATTGTCTTTCAAAACAGTACTGTTGAGTTTGGCAATGAAATAATAAAAAAAGAGAAAATGAGAGCTGAACAGTTAGACAGTAAATAGTCACTATGATAAAATATGAGCACAGTTAATTTAAATTACCCAACACCCTATTTAATTAAATATTATAGAGGCATTATAAATATCACAGTAATATTAGTAACATTAATGTCATGCAATGTTATATTTAAACAAATTACTTTGTTTTATTCAAATAAAAGATGAGACACATAAAAAGGTCACAAACATGAAGATATCAGACAAGGTAAAAATGACCCAAGCCTCCTAATTGAGGTAATATATTCAGTAGAGAAGATGTAACAGGCCTTTCTCCATTGTACAAGGTTGCACAAAAAGGAAGAGGGAGAAAATGAGCACCAAATGTTGCACCAAAACTGAGCTGCTGTAGGAATCCAGGGTAGAATCAAAAAGTCTTTTCATATGGAAAATTTTGAAACAAGATCCTGAAACAGAATGAGAAAGCAAGGAGAGGGGAGTAGGATAAAAATGAAACAAGAAGCAGAAACAAGATGCAACAAGCTTAATCAAACTATCTGAAAATCCAGTGCTACTCAAACAGTATTGTGTGATTCCTCATCAAATTTGCATCTAAAAAGTGAGAACAGTGTTTTCAAAAGGAGCTAGTCCTCTAGTGCCTCAGGTACAATTTTCAGTGCCAATAATTTTTTTCATTTAGAAGTCAAATGAAAACACTGAAAAGAGTTGGCTTGGAGCCAACTGATGGGCTGTTTTGGGTTTGATTTTTCTTTCTTTCCCTTCCCACTGATACAAAAATAAAATCAAACTTTGAATGGCAGAGAAAAGATCCAGACAATCAAAGAACAAATGTCCAGTTTCATTCACAGATAATTGCAAAAAAAGCAAAGGAAAACAAAGTCTGGTTTTGCAAAGTTGTCACTTAGACTTCCTTTTAAAAAATATTCAGAGTGTTTTAGATACTTCCTGAGGAACTGAGAGCACCAGAAACAAATCCCAGCTCCACCTCTTAGCTAAGATTTTGGTAGCAGGGGAATGACTACAGGGGTGGCTTCTGGGAGAAGTTTCTGGAAGCATCCCCTGTCCGACAGAGCCAATACCAGCCACTAACCAAGGCTGAGCCAATTAGCAATGGTGGTATTGCCTCTGGGATAACAAAATTAAGAAGGAAAAAAAGTTACTGCACAGAAGAAATTGCAGCCAGAGAAGAGAGAAGTGAGAATATGTGAGAGAAACAGCCTTGGAGACACCAAGGTCCGTGCAGAAGGAGGGGAAGGAGATGCTCCAGGTGCCAGAGCAGAGATTCCCCTGCAGCCCATGGTGCAGACCATGGTGAGGCAGCTGTGCCCCTGCAGCCCATGGAGGTCCATGGGGGAGCAGAGATCCACCTGCAGCCTGTGGAGGGCTCCATATCTTTTGTTCTGGTTTTATACACTACCTAGAAAGAGCCACATTTGTTTCCTAAATGGTGTGATAATACAAAGTAAACTAATGATCACTTGGTGTTACCTGTAATAATGGTTTAAGAGTGAGAGTTAAGTGGCAAGTTATTTCAGAGTCCATGCTGTCTCTGTGGTTCTTGGATAGTATGATAGCTCCTATGTAGAGAGAGGCTTACTTATGTTAAACTTGCATTAAATCAGGCTAGATACCGAATCACAAATTCTTGCCTTCTGACATGCTCAGTTTGTTGGATGAACTCAGCCTAAAGCATTATAATGCATCTCTTCAATTACATTACAATCATCTGCTGGAACTTAGAATCCCTTTGCAAAAGAGAAAACTATGAAAGTGTTGACTTTCACGGTTGCATGTTTGTCTGTAAGAACGTCTTATAATTTTTGGATTGTGACGTCTTCATCACTGGCTGAAATACGGATCAGATTTGGCTACTTAAAATATCAGTTTAAAAAGTAGCATGAGGAAATGAATGAAACAACAAAGAGGAAATAGCTCCATATTCAAGCAGAACTTTATTCAAAATCCTATAAATGCAGATCTACATTTCCAAAGGTAGCTAGTAACTCTGATGTTTGATTTGACACATCAAAGCAGGCTCAGGTCTTCACAGCACTGAAATTCAGCAATCTGTAAAAAAGACAATATCTGCTCTAAAGATGGATGAGACAGCATGTAGTAAGGCCCCCAAACCACTGGTCACTTTGAGGGAAAGACAATAAAAGGAAGAAGCAAAAATTCATTAACTTAAGTAAATTCAGCAATATGAAAATATATTTTTTCTTTTTCCCTATTTATATCTCCTGTATATTTTTCCTTCATTTTTTTACAATTTCTCTCTCTGTGTCGCTGAACTGTATTCTCCCCTCTTCAATTCCCTTCAAGAATTTCTGACCTTCTGTATGTCTCCTCTTTCATTCCACTTATCAGTGCTTCTTCCTTTTCCTTGTGCTGGTTCCTCTCCCTCTGGCATTAAATACAGTGGGCTCATCTCCTCTTTAGAAGTTTCTCTTTTGTCCATTTCTATAGCCTGTACCTACTCCATCTCCCCACTAGTACATTATCACTCCTTTCTTCCCCAGATCCTTACACAGAAGAGAGCGTGTGAATGGAGATGGTTTGGTGAAAACAGGAGCTGAAGCCAGATTGCTCCCGGTTTTTCTCCCATTATTTATCTTTTCTGCCACCTCATCTCTCATGATACCTGTCTGCTCCAACGCAAAACAGGCAGCACAGCTAGTGAAGAGAGCACCACTTGCCTCTAGCAAGTGCCTCAAGCAGTCCCTGAAAAAGAATGTACATCTAAATTCCCAAAGGAAAACAAACAGATCCCATAATTTTCAGCACCTGCATCAATCCGAATAAATTGCCTTGTTTTCAAGCTGTTGTTTCTTCATGGTTCTTAACAGGAAATGGAGGAGATCATGCTCTTTGAAAACTCTGCTTGCCTGCACTAGAAGCCTGAGGTAAATGAGTGAGTCATTCTTTAGTTGTTAGGTCTGCTCTATAACCAAAATGTTGCTACAAGTAGTAATTGTAAAGTAAAGGCAATGTGGTAGGAGGCTGTACTGGTTAAACACTTCTTATACCAGTAATAATTTATGCTGCTGTTGTAACTAAGATGCCACCATCTCCAGATCTCATAAAATCAAGATAGAAATAAAGAGGTGCTAGTCATACAGCTACCTGTATTTTTAAACCACTATCCCTCAAGAATGTGGGAAGGAGCTTCATTTAATGGCAAAATATGCTGAGTTCATATATTCTGCAAGCTCTTGGCACTAAAAATATCCCTCTTACAAAGCTAACAAACTCCCTTTCCTTAGGGTTGGAAACCACTTTGTAGGTTCCACTACAAAGCTAATACATTTCATTGAAGGAGAGAATGTGTTGGTTACTTAGTACAGGCTTAGATCTGCAGAAAGATGCCCTGCAACTTCAAATGAGGTGTTATAGTGAAAGTTTCTTATTATTGACTCTTACTTTTCATGCTTGCATATCTTGAGTAGAATCGAGGCTGTAAAAGCAAATTGCTTCTGCTCTGTGATGCTGGTTTCAGGCTTCTAATGGAAAAATGGTTTTTGACATTCCAAACTCCTTCCAGAGCCACTGTTAATAATTTGGCAAAATAATAGCATTGTAATTGCTTACTTCAGCTTGTTCTAGAATGTAATACTATACCATCATATTCTTCCATAGTTAATGAAAAGAGATTGAGATCTTCAGTGAGCAATTCAGATTGCTAAAGGTGTACTCCACTCTCTACTGTCTGTAGAACAGCTTAGGACTATTAATTCTCCTACCTGAAGCAGGATATACCTTGTCTATAACATATAAGAAACAGCAGTAATACCACTGATGCATCCAGCATTCTTTTTTGGTCATACTGGAATACCAAATGCCCTCATAAAAATGTAGAGGAACAACAACACCCACCCCCAAAAAACCCAAACCAAACCAAAACCCAACCAACCAAACTAAAAAACAAAGCCATCACCACCAGAACAAAATAAAAAGCTAATTTATTTTGTGGAAAGGTTACAATTTACTAGCCATCTAATTTGTTTTAAACAATACATTTTAAAAATCTAAACTGTGTAAATCAGTAGCCATCCAACCTGACAACTCTGTCTGTCAGAGCCCAGGCCACTTAGTGAGCATCTCTAATTCTCCAAACACATGAAAAAGGAACTCAGTACTTGCTGAGTAATATGTATACCAGCATCTATCTGACTGTATTTATTATGCATAGCACTGTTATGCTATACATACCATTTCTGTACTGAGCTTGCTATAGATCCATATTATACAGTCCTGTAATGAAGATTTTTGTAGTGTTTCTATATTATCTTCAGCACTCTAAGACTTTGTAACATACATTTCTTTGGGAGACTCCTCAGAAGTCATGAGAACATGTAAGGTAGCATCCATTTATACAATCAGACTGAAATATTCCAGACAATTTTTATCCATTGGCAGATAGATGCAGCAAAATAGTTGTGTTCAGCTCTTAGTAACCAATTCAGCTCTGTGTTCAGGACCTCTTTTCAGTCAACAGGAAAAGAACAGGCTCTTCTAGAGCATGCCACATGCAATGGTAGGTATGTAGGACAAGTCAAAGATTGTCCAAAGTGCCTTTTCCCCTCTGCTTACTATAAACAGAGCCTACCTAAGTCAGTCCTTTGCAGGTGTGTGCTGTAACTGCCTAAGGAACCTAATCACAGTAATAGAGTTGCACAGGCAAATGCTCCTTACATCTGACAGGTACTGATTACATCACCATTTTTGTCTGTGAATCCAACTGTTTTAAATTCATTTTGAGGGAGTTTAGAATTGGTTCTCAATGCAACACAAGAGAAAGAATATTCTAATAACTACAGCACTTCTTTCAAAGAAAAAGGTAACATAACCTCCCTACTGCTTGGCAGTTGTTTCTGTTTTATTAAACTAGATCATATGGAATAGATCATATGGAATTATCTGTGTTCTCTCTGGTCTCATAATTTCTGACAAAAAAAAGAAAAAAGTAATAAAGACTATATGCAATTTTTTTGTTTCTAAATGTTCTGTATGTTATTACATAAATGTTCTGGGTTGTTTTTTTCGAAATAATAATTTTACCATAGTTCCTCGAAANGAGCCATCTTTTGGCCCCTACCACACCCAAAAAGCTAGACCCCCCAAACTTCTCAAACCACGACAGTAGGTATGTAGGACAAGTCAAAGATTGTCCAAAGTGCCTTTTCCCCTCTGCTTACTATAAACAGAGCCTACCTAAGTCAGTCCTTTGCAGGTGTGTGCTGTAACTGCCTAAGGAACCTAATCACAGTAATAGAGTTGCACAGGCAAATGCTCCTTACATCTGACAGGTACTGATTACATCACCATTTTTGTCTGTGAATCCAACTGTTTTAAATTCATTTTGAGGGAGTTTAGAATTGGTTCTCAATGCAACACAAGAGAAAGAATATTCTAATAACTACAGCACTTCTTTCAAAGAAAAAGGTAACATAACCTCCCTACTGCTTGGCAGTTGTTTCTGTTTTATTAAACTAGATCATATGGAATAGATCATATGGAATTATCTGTGTTCTCTCTGGTCTCATAATTTCTGACAAAAAAAGAAAAAAGTAATAAAGACTATATGCAATTTTTTTGTTTCTAAATGTTCTGTATGTTATTACATAAATGTTCTGGGTTGTTTTTTTCGAAATAATAATTTTGCCATAGTTCCTCGAAACACTCACTTGTCCTGACAAACACTTGCCGTTTGCTAATAAAGAGGATTACCTGCAGCTGGATGTTTAACATTGCATTCTTCTTTCTGAAAATGAAGGTGCTCCTCAAGTATTTCCTTAATTCTCCTAGATGGCTCAACATATACATGTTTCTACCCTGTTAGTAAAACATAATACAAAACAATCAGTTATAAATCCCTTGAGTGCTGATGTGCTTTGCTGAACACAATGTCCACTTAAGCCGCTCTGCCTCTGTCTTTAACATACGGTAAACCAAATAATTTCCAAATACATCATGGTGTTCATCCAGGCCCTACTCCCCAATTGCTCTCCTGAGCAATTCCTCAGGATGGGAGGGTGGTACAGGACAGGACCGTGGTGGGTACACCCAGATGGGGTGTGCTGGTAGCCAGGGCCACCCCAGGGCACTCGGGGAGACGGCTACCCTGGCTCCCCATGATGGACATCCCAAGGCAGAGCCGTGCTTGGAGGAGCACCCCAGGAGAATCCTCGCTGCAGAGGTCTCCAAAGAGCTGAAGAGGGCAGCGGGCACTTCATGGAGGCAGGGCAGTCTCTGCCCGACAGGGCGCTCCCCGCAGCCGGGCCGGGGGACATCAGTGAGGAACGGCTCGGCCCCCGAGGGGACACCGCGGGGGGACCCGGGCTGGGGCAGGGGCTGCCGGGGACCGGGCA
>VZRZ01003250.1:701298-724732 GCA_013398175.1 Climacteris rufus
GATGGAGCGGGGTCGGTGATCGTTCGTCTCACTGAGCCCCTGCGCTGACCCAGCGGCCGCCTTCGCGTCCTGCGCTTCGCGTGCCGTCTATGAAGAAGAGAGGAGCTGACTCCCTGAGCGGACTGACCGCGCTGCGCCCAGAGCCTTCCTGTGAGGAGCCTTGGCACGAAGATGAGCACCGCCAACTCACAGTAAGCTGGCGTTGTCTGCAGCTCCGTGCAGTCCTGGCACGTCAGACAGCGAGTGTTTTGTATGTCCGGGATGAGTTAAGAAGGGCTGGGATCATCAGTTGTGTTTTCCCTCAGAACCTCAGGATCACCGTGCTTGCCTTCATGCTCGTGTATACTACCAGTGCAAAGAGAGAAACTGAGTGTTTGTTCAACAGGTATTTTTAAAGGCAGAAAACATACAAAGCGTTCTTTGGTTTTTCATTAGATACTTCAGAGAGGTGCTAGCAACCCTTCACTAGAGCAGAATGACTGGGATAAACAAACCTTCCAAATGGTTGGTTTGGCAATGTGCTACTTGCAAAAAAAAGTAGTTAAATGTTTTGAGACTATTACAGGAATGATATTTGGTAGAGTTTTATAGCAAATCTCGGTATTTCCTTACTTTAGACAGATCAGCTTGCCTTAGAAAGACTGTATTGAAATTCCCTATGTGTATTGCTCTCTGACACAAGTTTTCCTGTCTCATTCAGGAATGATGAAGATACCTTTAAAATACTTATTGCTACTGATATTCATCTTGGCTATTTGGAGAAGGATCCAGTTCGAGGAAACGATACATTTGTAACTTTTAATGAAATTCTGGAGCACGCTCGAAAAAATGAGGTAAGTGCTGCTTTTTGGAAAGGGAAGGCTGTTGAAAATACGTTCCAATCTGCCAGAAGCTGTAAAGCTTAGTCCTGGCACAATCTGTAGTAAAATCAAATGGCTCAACTATTTGTTGCATTCGGTTTTGTTTCTGTTTCAGTCAAAGGAATGCCTGTTCCTTTGTGAAAGCATTCTTACTAAATTATGACCCTGCTTGCATTAACAGTGTGTTTGGATTGCCTGCACCAGCTTCAGTGGTATTTAGAGAGGGTTTGTCACTGCAAGGAGGGAAAATAATTGAGGAGAGTGAGAGTAGTGATGCACAGTCTTCTGACAAATCAGTAGAGGAAATGTTAGAAGCTTCTGAAGTGTTGTGAAGTGCTGAGTCGCTGAGCACCTCTGGTGCTGGTACAGTCTGCAGCAGAACCCTCAGCTGTGGTGCTCAGGGGCCGGGGCAACATCAGCGGGAGCCGAGAGTCAGAGCCAAGAGCTGCCAGGAGCCAGCAACAGCTGATGGGACCTGGATGAGGCCAGGAGCAGTGGCAGCCAAGTAGCCCCCTACCTGTACAAGGAGCTTCTGGGGAGTGGCAGCAACCAGGAGCACCTCCTGCATGGCAAACAGACGTGTTGTGGCATGACATTTTGTGCAGGAAGGGCACTGACCCCCTGCCAGCTCCACCAGGGAGTAGTGGCATCCATCCGGCAGAAAGCCATGGCCTCTCTGAGCTCTGCATCCACCACTGCTGACACAGCTACCCAGACAGACCTCTGGTTGAGGAGTATCAGGCAGTGTGTGCATCAGAGAGAGAAAGGCTACTGGAATCACATCCTGCTTTTCCTGGGACAGGCCTGACAGGCAGACAGGACTCATGATACAGAGGATAGGAGCCTATCCTCACTCCTGGATGAACTCACTGAATTAAGGGACAGTGGGCAATGTCAACAAGTTCCTGTCTGGCACAACAGGTGCATCTTCTCCATGACTGCCCCACCTGCCTGGGTACCCTGGCATAACAGTGGAACTGAAGAGGAACAAGTACAGTGGTTCATGTAGCATAAAGGTGTTGCTGAGGTTAAGTTGGTCTGTGCCCAATAGCAAAACCACTTCCATGAAGAATAAAGATGGATTGTCATAGGAGACTCCTTCTGATGGGAACAGAAGGCCCAATATGCAGACTGGATCCACTTTTTAGGGAAGCTGGCTGCATCCCTGGGGTTGACAGCAGCTGAACATGAGCAAGCCATGTGCCCAAGAAGGCCAATGGCACCTGGCCTCTGTCAGCAATAGTGGGGCCAGCAGGACCAGGGCAGTGATTGTCCCCCTGTACTCGGCACTGGTGAGGCTACTCCTCAAATCCTGTGTTCAGCTCAAAAAAGACAAGACAAGAAAGACAGCTCAAGAAAGACAAGACAGCTGCAAGAAAGACATTGAGGGGCTGGAGTGTGTCCAGAGAAGGGCAATGGAGCTGGGGAAGGGTCTGGAGCACAAGTCTGATGAGGAGTGGCTGAGGGAGCTGAGGGTGTTTAGCCTGGAGAAAAGGAGGCTCAGGGGAGCCTTCTTGCTCTCTACAACTGCCTGAAAGGAGGGTGTAGCCAGATGGGAGTCAGTCTCTTCTCCCAAGGAACAAGTGATAGGACCAGAGCAAATGGCCTCAAGTTGCACCAGAAGAGATTCAGGCTGGGTATTAGGAACGATTTCTTCCCTGACAGGGTTGTCAGGCACTGGAACAGGCGTCCCAGGGAAGTGACAGTCACAATCCCTGGAGGTATTTAAAAGAGGTGTGGATGTGGCACTTGGGGACATGGTTTAGTGTTGGACTTGGCAGTGCTGGGCTAACACCTGGACTCAATGATCTTAGAGTGTTTTCCAGCCTAAACTATTCAATGAGTCCATTTTTAAGGACTGGATGTTTATTACTCAGATTCTTTGTAATTTTGATGAGCATTTCTCTTAATGCTTTTTCTAAAGCTAAATGTACACAACATATGCAGAAACTGCAACTAGTACATTTTCAAAATAATATGATGTTAGCTACTGGAAAAATAATGTAGCTTTTCATGCCTGTCAGAAAAAAGTTTAGGAGCCACTTTGGAAACCCTTATTACAATAGTTCACTGGTTTTTTTTGTTTTTTTTTTAATACTATCAGTTGTTTTTTCCTATGGCTCTTCATAAACAGATTTTGGGTTTGTTTTTGTTTTAATTAATTAATTATTCAACTACTTTCTTTTTCGTAAGGAAGTTAAATACTGTGTTTACTCCCACTAACTCCTTTTACCTAGAAGTGTTCTTCCTCATAGATGAGGAAATATGTGAAACTCCCTAGAAGAAATAATTAAAACAATTTGCTTAGAAGTTTTTCAAAGTAATACAAAAAGTTGTATTAAAATAATAAGGCTTTTTGTTACATACAGGTGGACTTTGTTTTATTAGGTGGGGACCTTTTTCACGACAACAAACCTTCCAGAAAAACAATACACTCCTGTTTGGAGTCACTTAGAAAATACTGCATGGGTGATCGTCCTGTTCAGTTTGAAATTCTGAGTGATCAGGCAGTTAATTTTCATTACAGCAAGTAAGTATGTTACTATAAATAGTCATGTAAGCCTTGGTTTGTGTATTGGGCTAATGTGTTGTGATTTTTAATTTATATCCTCCATGGCTGGAACCTTGAATTTTTAGGCCTGTCTGCATGGAACAGTTCACAGGCTAACATCTAAGATAAGGATATCATCTAAGTCTGGAAGGGAATATGTACAGTATTTTGAGAAACTTCTGAATGATATATTTATGCAATGTCTAGTTTTTGTTCTGCAAGTACAATACAAGTAAACCAATTCACATGAGTAGTTGTGGTAAAATCAACAGTTCTTTGTGTGTAAGCAATGGTTGCACAGCCTAAGCCACTACTACCACACAATTTGTTGTACAATTCCTTTCATAGGCTTGTTCTAAAAAAGTAGGTTCCTTTTGCTACCCTATTCTCAGTAAGAAGTGCCATTCCAGTCCATGAGTGAGAATCTTGTGCTGTGGAGCTTAAACTTACTTATAATCACTTCATTCTCATTTGTGCTGCAGCCATGATCTCTTTGTGATGGAGCTAATTTGAAGAGAATATTGAGAATCATCCACAAATTTGCAGATACAGTTTAACTTTGTTTCCTCTTCTTGTTCAGGTTTCCATGGGTGAATTATCAGGATGAAAATCTCAACATTTCTATTCCAGTTTTTAGTATTCATGGCAATCATGATGATCCCACAGGGGTAATTATTATCATAATTGTGCTATACTGTTGCCTTACAAAGATAGAGAAATAGAGACTTGTATAAAAGTACAGTTCTTGGAGATCATGCTAGTTTTAGTCAATTGTTCCACTGTTTGTGTAAATATTTAAAATCTTTAGGAATTCTGTTAATAAGTGGCAACAAGTTAAGTGTGTGACATTAAAAAACAAATGGAAAGAAATTAAGAGATCTATATGAACTGTGTTTAATTGCTTGATTTATGTAGGTTTCTGTCATTGAGAACAGAATCACTTTTCATGCCAAGAAGTGGCAGCCTTTCAGAAAGTTTCTAAAACATTCTGTCTGTAGAGACTGAAAGCTTTTTTCTTAAAGAAGGAGAATGTTGATATTTTGATTTGTGCATATGTAATTGATGTGCATTGTGCTGTCTTAAAGGAAGATTAACAATAACGAAATGCTGGCTTGAAAATAAGCTACTAAAAGTAAGCAGGGAAAGGACATTTAGAAAGCATTAAAGAACATGTGTTGAATTAGTAATTTTGCATTTTATATCAAATAGCAGTGTAGCATGGAGATGAGTGTTTTAGCAGCAGTTTAACTTTGGATTTATTATGAGGTCATCAGCTTAACCAGATAATTCTTGTAGTAGTTTAGATACCATCTGTTTTGGGTGGTTTTCTGTGTTTTTGTTTTTCTGAATGATTTAATGTCTAATTTCACATTGTTCAAATGAAGTATGACTTGGAAGGAAAAGGGATTTGCTTCTGTACCCTTGAGTACTAAAAAGCCCTCTAATATATGTGATAGGGTTTTTCATCTGCAGAAGTTACTTAAGGAAAGATACTCTCTTATTTTTGAGACTTTCACTTAGAAATTGAAGACTACGTGTTCTGTTCAAAGTTTTATATTTGTTTCTTAATATTTTTTGTAGGCAGATGCACTGTGTGCATTGGATATTTTAAGCTGTGCAGGGTTGCTGAATCACTTTGGACGTTCAACTTCCGTGGAGAAAATAGATATCAGTCCCATTTTACTGCGCAAGGGTAGAACAAAAATTGCTCTGTATGGCTTGGGTAAGTATTAGTCTGCCAGGCTGTAACTAACCTGTTCATGTGTCACTGAAGCTCAAGAGGTCTAAATAAAGTTGGAACAAACTTACAAGGTTGTAACAAACATGAAGATCTATGTAATTCTAAATGAAAGCTCATCAGTCCTGTGACAGTGTCGGGTTTCTCCTCCTGCTGTGTGTTACTGGCTTACAGGGGGTATTTTTGCCTTTTGTTTTGTTTTGAATAAATCCCACAGTAACTTGATTTTGTATTTTTGTTGGTCTTAAATGAACCCTGCTTAAGTTAACCATAGATAGTGCCTGTGTATTGAGTCAGAGCAATCACACTCTTAAATTCTCTCTGTTGTGTATTAAGCTTATTTCATCCTGTTTAGGTAAAACTTAAGCACTGTATGCTTGTGTACCATGTTGGTTATAATTAAAAACATCAGCTGTCTGAGCAGAAACCTAAGGCCTTACATGTCTGTCTGAAGTGGTTCATAAGTAACATCTGCCACGGGTAAACTCAGTTTCTTTAAAGAAACTTACAAGTTTCCTAGTTTAAAGTTGTTCTATGATAGGTTTTCAACTTCAGTTTTGTTCCTTTCTGTTTTCTCCACTGAATTCCCCTCTGCCCTCACTTCTTACCTAGAGTAGTTACTTTTGACTGCTTTCTGCCTAGAGAAGTTAACTATTAAGGTCTTATTTTTTTCCTCCTTATTTTATGTCAAACCATGAGTGCTTAAACACTTAATTCCAAGCAACTTTTATAGCTATAAGTTAAGTTCTAGTTGGCCATGATTTTGTGTGTTTAATGAAATACTTTGAAAGTTGCTAGATGTTTGAAGGGTTGGTAGTTAACAAAATGTTCTAATACCACAGTATAAAAGTTTTCAGTAATAAATTCGTTACTGAGAATTGCAGCAACTTTCTAAAGTAGCTCTGTTGCTGCATGAAGATGTTCATGACATGTTTCTTTGGATTTGTGCCAGCATTAAGTATACCTCTTTGAATTTCTCTGATTTAGAGAGCATTTGTTCTTATACAAAATATATAAACTCCATAGGATTTATTGAAATGCATCATGAACCCTGGCTATGGATGGTTTGGGGTTTTTTTATCTTGTTAAAAACATCAAGGAAATAATCAGTGACAAACACTTTAGAAGTTTCCTGGTTTGTGGGAAAGCATGGACTTTGCAGAACTCATGGGTTTGTCTTGTTTTTTGGAGAATTTCAAAGTACCTTTAAGAATTTCATCTCTACTCAGTTGTATTGGTTTTTAAAGTGTTTTACAACATACTTCTTACTCTGTCAGCAAAAACCAAAATGCCTGTTCTATTATTTTTAATTCTGCCCATAGTTAGTTGTTTGGCACAGAAAACTGTCAAGAGATCTCAGACCACATGTACTTTTAGCTGTTATTTTAAGGTAGATTTCATGATAAAATGTCTTATTTTCAGAAGTCTATCTAGTGAAATAGCAGTTTTATACTTTGAACTGTTCACAATCATGCTTCAGACTTTCTAGGTCATTAGAATCATAGAATCACAGAATGGTTGGGAAGAGACCTTAAAGATCATCCAGTTCCAACCATTCCTGTCGTGGGCTGGGACACCTTCCACTAGACCAGGGCACTTAAAGCCCTCTCCACCCTGGCCTTGAACAATTCTAAGGATGGAATGTCCACAGCTTTTTTGGGCAGCCTGTTACAATGCCTCACCACTTTTACTGTAAAGAACTTCTTCCTAATATCCAGCCTAAATCTATCCTCTTTTGGTTTAAAGCCATTCCCCCTTGTCATATCACTGCTTTCACGTGGGAAAAGTCCATCTCCAGCTTTCTTGTATGTGCCCCCTGGGTTCTGGAAGGCTACTATATTTTGTTCCTCATGCTCTTTTTAATAGAGTTGCTAGTAAAAATGCTGTAAAATACAGACTTGTTTACCACATAAAAGTAGTTTCTGTTCTTTTGGTTTGTCCACTTCAGGAGCGATCCCAGATGAGAGGTTGTATCGTATGTTTGTCAATAAACAAGTAACCATGCTGAGACCAAAGGAAGATGAAAACAGTTGGTTTAACTTGTTTGTGATTCACCAAAATAGGTAACAGTATTGAATGAATTACAATGACTTGGTGTGTTAATTCATTAAACTGCCTCAAAAAGGATAGGTGAGCAAGCCAGCTACGTTAGTCAATGCTTCTTGTGAGTAGTTGGTTTGTTAATATTTTCACAAGTGGAAGCATTGTTTTACAGCTCTTTTTTGCAGAAGAGTCAAAAGAAAAGGGTTGAAATATATTAGTTAGGAGTGTTGGGAAATCTGTTCCCAAACTTTTACAGTTAGGGGCATGTCTTTGTTTGTAGTGTAATATGCATATAATTGAGTCCTTTCTGCTTGTTAGAGCTGGAAGAACATCAAACTTCATATTTTCTATCCTTGTTTGAACCGTCACTCAACAAGTACCCTATTTTCCCTTACACTGCTGTGCTTTACAGATGGGTAGTGTGTTCTGTGTGCTTACACACTTCTCCCAGCAGTGGTAGTAGGAACAGGCAGAGTCCTTTTCCAAATACTTTCTCCTCATTTTTCCTGAAGAAGAGGGCAGACCTCATGCTCAAATAATGGTGAGACAGATGTAAACAAACCCAGCTCAGATAACCCCACATACTGATATCTGTCCAGTAGGCTGAAGGAACTTGCTCCTTCTCCTCCTCCACCTTCTGGAAAGGGATTGAAATGGCATGTCCCATGTCTGTTAAATTCAGTGGCTTTTAGCCCACCATTTGAAAACAAAAAAACCCAACCAAAAGCAATGGCCATGAGGTGCTATGAAAGCATTCATATAGAAAAAAGCTAAAGAGAAAAAGCTAAAGAAAAAATCTTGCAAGCCAAGTAAGAAGAAAAGGGAGATCCAAATAAAAGGAGGGGAGCAGAAAACAGTGAGCTGTGTTAAGTTGCCTTTTTGTTTTACTAAAAAACTGTGTAAGGAGTAAATGCAAAGAGGACCTGACATGTATGTTAGATAATATTGCTGGAGTTTCTGTATAATTTTAAATCACAGATGTTTTTGTTGCCCTTCACTCTTCCCTCACCTCTCCATTATTTTTCTCTTCTCTTGAACAGGAGCAAACATGGAGCTACCAACTACATTCCAGAGCAGTTTTTAGATGACTTTATTAATCTTGTTGTGTGGGGTCATGAACATGAGTGCAAAATAGCTCCATTCCAAAATGAACAGCAACGTTTCTATGTTTCTCAGCCAGGAAGTTCAGTGGTGACATCTCTGTCCCCTGGAGAAGCCGTGAAGAAGTGTGTGAGCTTTTCTTTTTCTTCCTGTTTATCACTTGTCTTGCATGTCTCAGGTGTTCTCTTGAGAACAAAAACCACTTGTATAAGGTATGAAAGAGCTTGTGTTACAGTGTGGATTCGTTTCAGAGTGGGACATAATAAAGTAGATGGAATGAGTGCCTAATGTAACTTGCTGTGCTTACGATTCAATCTGACATTTGAAGCAAATAGAACTTAGTCAAGAGGAGTTACATCCTGGTAAATTGGAATACAAGGAACTGAGTACTTGTGCTTGTGTGTGGAACAAGCACAATCTAAATATAATAAAATGCAAGTTTGGCAGGGCCAACCCTGAAGTACAGATCTTCCTATAGCTTTTGAAATTTTGTCCCTGAAAAGTAAACATGAATTTAAAGCAAATCTTTATACCATAGTTCTCTTAAGTTTATCTTTTAGTAAGTTACCTTTCTCCTTCTAGACACATTGGTTTGCTGCATGTTAAAGGAAAAAAAATGAAAATGGAGAAGATTGCTCTAGAAACGGTGCGAACTTTCCATATAGAGGATATTGTTCTAGCTGATCATCCAGATCTTTTTAATCCTGACAATCCTAATGTTACTCAGGCAATACAGGCATTCTGCATGGAAAAGGTAACTTGTAATGCTAACAGTTTATGGATAATAGTGTATGCACAGGGGATGGGATCAGTGACTGGTTTTGAGACTGGAAGATGAGAAATCTTGTGTTTTGCCCCATATTATTTGAGATGGGCTTAGGCAGTGTTTCCATAGGAAGCTATTTCCATGACACTCACTCTGCAGCCTTGGCTTCCAGATTCCTTGATTGGGATGGCCTATTAAAGTAGGCTGGCACTGCTTTTTGTGTGTCCATATCAACATTGTGTAAAAACTTGCACAATGTGTGGGGCAGTGTTGGATGTGCACTTTGGAACCACCATAAATACATTGACCTAAACCCTGAGAGTTTGGCTGTGCAGTCTGAAGTGGCAGAAGCAACTAAGCAAGTTTATTAATTGCTTAGTTCTTAAGTTTGTATTAAGTCTCTTCTTGCCTTTCCCTGGAACTAGAAATATAGCAAAGCATAGTGGCTATAAAGAATGAGTGATCAGTGGTGTAGATACTGCTGGACTACACATCTGAAGGATAAGTCTTTCATTGTCACATTTTTCTCAGTCATTCTTAATGGCTTTTGGCTGGATACTGGTACATATGTGTTCTGGAGTGAGAGCACATTCTGTAATTATTTATTTGGATAGCTCCCTTGCAACTGGAGGTATTTGAAGTTAGACTTGAAATGTTCAAGCATCTGTAAGAGAGCAAAGTGGGACTGAATTTGTAATTCTGCTTCCCAGGTGGAATTGATGCTGGACAATGCAGAAAGAGAACGCTTGGGAAATCCACGGCAGCCAGAGAAGCCTATCATAAGATTAAGAGTAAGGAATTCTTCATTTTGGATTGCTTTGTTTTGAAAGGTCACTGTGAAGAATTTCAAAGCAAAGTCATGCTTTTTGTGTAAACACATAATATAGAAAATGATTTTGCTGTGTACAGGCAGATAGAAATCACCTTTATACCATACTTCTGTTTTTGTGTGGTGTAACTAATACTCTAAGGTAAAGTTTGAGATTGGTCATAAATGGACTTCACTGCTGGTTTAAGTGAGGGCATCAAAAGTGGCTGTTTACTGTGAAGTTTTTCTTAAGTAATATTATCCTGTGTGTATTCCTAACCTAATCTGTGGAAACTTTCCTGAAGGCTAGTAAATTAAACAAGTTAGGAACAAGTCATGAATCTGAGCTGGTATTGGCTAGTCTGTTAAAATTATTATTAGCTGTTACTAGCCAGTAACTATTCTACATAGTAAGGCATTAATTTTAGGTTGACTTATTTCTTACTTCTAATTTTTTCCTTTGAAGCATAACAAATTCATTTGGAATTGTGTGGCTTCTCCATTTCCGTTTGTTTCATATTTAAGTTTTTCCTTTCCTCTCTGAGGTTGATTATGCAGGTGGCTTTGAACCATTCAGTGCCCATCGTTTTAGCCAGAAGTACATGCACAGGGTGGCAAACCCAAAAGACATCATTCACTTTTTCAGGCATCGTGAACAAAAAGAGAAAAAAGGTAATTATGAAAAAAGGAATCCTTGGCTTGCCTTGGTTCTCATTCTTCTTTATTTTGTTGCCCAGCACTTGCAGAGGCTTGGTGTCTACCATCTAGTGTGTTATAGGAGGATTGTCTTATTTGCATTGTCTTATTTGTGTGTATGTATTGCAGAATTCTTTCTCTTCTATTTCTGTATTTGTCTAAAATTCTGATATTCAGCACAGCGTCTTCTGACAGTTATTTATAAACAGTTCATTTTTTCTTTGTTCACAAACCTTACTGAGTTGCTTATAGTAATACATAGAGCCACGTGCCAGACTGTTACCCTATGATTCTGTGATAACTACCATGAAAAGCATTAAGTGGCTCACTCCTGAGACTTCTTAGAATGAGATGGTTGGTTTGGAACATTCTGCAGGAAAAGAGATGGGTACAGTGCTTTTTCCCTTTGTCTTTTAATTTTATTTTTGTTGTAGTTCATCTGTACCTAAATTGCAATGGAGGGGATGGGCTTGAGAGATGTTTGTGCATTTAAGACAAGAAGGTCCAAATGTAGGACAACATTTTGTTTGCCCTAATTAGTCATGTGTATGAGGTACTCTTGTCTTGTATGTTGTACATATGTTTCTGTTCATATATTTGTGCAAAACAAATAATAGCTGTTACTATTGCAGCATTTCTCACTGTGCCTAGCATTTGTAATTAATTGTTAGCAGATGTTGTCCAAATACTGGATTTGCAATCATTGCTGATGAAGATTCAGCTTGTACAGGAACATAACATGCTAAAAAATGTACTAGTAGTGCATTTTCCAATTCCAGCAACAATTTTTACGCCTACTGTCAGTTCTATAAAGCTTAAAACATCATTTTGTGAATAAAAACTGCTTTTAGTGAGGTCTTTTAAAAAATATACTGCACTGATCTTGGTTTATTTTGCTTTGGTTTTGTTTTTTCATAGTTGTGTAATCTCATTAACACTTTCAGAGTACACAGTAGCTGCCACATCTATCACCATGTTTCACCAGTATGTTTTCATTTTCCTACTTAACATGCATCTCAGCTTCAGGAAGGGAATATAAGAGCAATGCCATGGCTCTTTGTATTGCTTTATTAGATAGCCTCCAGTCCAAGGGAGCACTCAGTGTTCTCAGTACATGTGCACATTGTGGTTGAGTACAGGTGAAGTTAAGACTTCACAAATTCAGGAGTTGTTACTGTTTCTTTTGTCAGAGCTTCTTATATAACCCTGCTAACAAAGCAGTGGTTTGTGCTTTCATGTGGCAGATGTCTTAAAGGAGTCTGTAGTCACTTTGTATTACTTCCTGTGGTATGTGCTAACCTCAGATGATTATGCCTTTCATTCTTCTGCCATTCCTACCTTGCTGCCTGAGACTGGGGATGAGCTATGAGCATTTTCTATTGAAAGTCAGTCAGCCTGCTTTGGAGGAAAATTTCTTCTTTAGGAAACGGGTTATTTATAAAAAACTTTTGTGCTTTGATGTCTCCTTTGATTTTCTTCCATTAGTGATCTTCCAGAGTTCAGTTGCAATAACCTTCAGAACATTGTGTTCAATGTATAATTCCAGGCATGTTAGTTAGAAGAACTCTTTATATCTGCTAAAGATGGAGTTGGCTACACAGTTCTTCCATCTATTATGTTTTCCCATGTTTCTGGGCAATAGACTCTAAAAAGAACAAAAAGCTTTACATATAAAAAGGACTTCAATTCTTAAGAGGTCTACATTAACCTTTTTTTGTATTCCTGTCAGTGGGATGATAATAAATAAAAGCTGCAAATGTGGATGATGCCACTGTGCTTTTCTATTTTAGACATTGATCTTAATTTTGGAAAATTGGTTAGCAGACCTGCTGAGGGAATGACACTGAGGGTGGAAGACCTTGTAAAGCAGTATTTCCAGACAGCAGAGAAGGTATTTTTCTACCTTTTATGATTTTCCTTTTTAATGTCATATAATACTTCTATCATTTTTTTGCTTTCTTAGTGGAAGTGGTGTGCCCTGAAAAGACTCTGACATTGACCAAGAAGTGAATTTATTTCCCATATAACTGTATGAGAATTACCACATGAAGGGGGTGTCTTAGACTGACAAGTCCCTTTGTGTATAGGTTGTGTAAGTGTGTGAATACATGCTGTTTTGAGAACATGATAACTCTTTGGGTGAACTTGCAGTGTCTGCCCTGTACTGAAAGATGTGTCATCTACTCAGGTCCAGAAGGAAGATGTGAGGCAGCATAATTTACTATAGGGCCAGTGTGAGACTGTAGCATTTATTATTACAGGCTGACTTGGAGTCACTTGTTACTTTGCAGTATATTTGTGTCCTGAGATGTAATGCACTTCCACATTTTATTTAAAGCAGAGCAGGGAGGAGAAAGAGAGACCCCCAATAATTTGTTTTCTTCCCACCCTGTTGCTAAATCTAGTATATTTCCCTTTCCCAACATCTCAGAGATAAAAAAAAAAAAATAATCAATGAGTCATGTGCCCAAAGGCTTAATCTAGTTGATGAAGCATAACTTGCAGAAGCTACTTCAGAACATGATCTGTAGAAAGTCTTTAGAGTGAGAATTCTTGAGGTAAAACTCCCTCAAATTAGATCATCCTGCGTAACCTTAGACACGTGCTAGGTGTCAGTATTAGGACAGCATAAATCATACTCTTTTTACATGCTTATTTTATTTAAATGTTCTATTTTATAATACATGTAACATTTATTCATCTGGGCAGCATTATTTCATGGAAGTTTTTATTTTAGATATTACTAGCATTGCAGTTTATAAAGCTTTGTTCTGTGATGAATCTGGAAAGTACTCTGTTAAGTAGGTGTGACATGCTAGTAGCAAGAGAGTTGTAACTATTTTATGACAAATAACATTTGCTTATTGCTGTGCTTTTCTCTGAAATGTTCAATGCACATTACTGTTTCTGCAACAAACTTAATGTAATATTTATAACAGCAGAAATATTGCTTACTTTCTCTAATGGCAGATGCTTCTTAACAAATTCTTTTCCCCAAAAAAGAAAGTACAGCTTTCACTTCTAACTGAAAGAGGAATGGGAGAAGCAGTGCAGGAGTTTGTGGACAAAGAGGAAAAAGATGCCATAGAAGAGCTGGTGAAATTTCAACTGGAAAAAACACAGAGGTTTCTTAAGGAGCGTCGCACTGATGCAGAGGAAGAGAAAATAGATGAGGAGGTAATGTTCTGTTAATTCCTCAAGAGAGGTTAAGACAGTAGAAAAATCAGTGCTCAAACATGGTTTAGTAGATTTGCCTGTGTGTGGAGCATGTGACTTGCCTCTAATAATTTTCTGCAATTAATAAATGAATAATTAATTAATGATGAAGTTTTGAATACATTGTTTCAAAGCTTCTGTTGAAAATGGGGTTTAGGTTGCACATGAATGCATAGAAAAGATCCATTTAATATATGTAGAACTACATGTTTACACTATTGTTAGAAAGATGGCAAATATAATCTCTTTTCAACTTTTTCATACTGGCTTAGGGAAGAGTACAAGGGCCAACATAAAGGAAACTTATCCCTGAGGTGCTCTACTTGCTTCTAAGTCCTTGCAGCTCAAGGTATCCTAGAGACAAGCCTGGTTTATGGCATTTCTGTCAACTTGTTGAGCTTCCACATGAGCCCATGTATTCAGCTGTAATATTCAAGCATTGTAGAAGAAGTTGTTCTGCAACTTATTCTTGTGTAAAGAATAATTGGTGCATCTATGTGTTTTCTTGCTGGTTGCTTTAATTCATAAGGGGTTGAAAGAGACCATAAACAAGCAGTGCCTGTAGGCTTTCTGTGACACTTTAGGGTGGTTTTTTTGTTGTTGTTTGTCTTTAAAACTAATATCTTATTTTTGTTGTGCCTCATAGCTTGAGAAATACAGAAAAAATATGAGCTTCCTTAGTTGTACGTGTACTGCAACATTGCCTCTTCTCATATGGTTATTTTCTATCTTGCTTCTTCATCTCTACCCCTTTTTCCAGTTATTCATATTTCAGTGTCCCTTATTGTCAAAATTATGTATACTTTCCTCTTTAACATAGTATCTCCTTCACCATGTCACAAGTTTTCTTTCTCTTCAGTGATGTAGCTCCATTTACTAACAGAATGTGAGGCTCTTAAACCATAGAACAGCATGAGAGGGCCCTAAATAAACTGCTCAGTTATTCTTCCACTCTTCACTTTTCACATGAGCTTGACTTAATAATTCAGTGATTAAAACTTGGCACTTACTGTGATTTGATTATTGTATGACATGAACTGTTATTTTGATGGGAACTGGGTTTTTTTTAATTCAGGTGCGAAAATTCAGGGAGAGTAGAAAAAAGAATACTGAAGAAGAGGATAAGGAAGTCCGTGAGGTAATTCCTCTGAATTTTGAACATAGGCTGGAAAATGGGATGGTGACTTCTGCATGTAAAGGAAGTCACTTAGCAATGCTTCAGCAATACTCCAACATTGTCCTTGCCAAAAAGGGCCTGTCTGCCTTTAAAGCTTACTAAGTCTGTTTTAAATCTCTGTTGGTATAATATGCCTAAGATACTGCACAATTTGGCTTCTGAGATCTCTTGTACAAATTTGTGAACCTGATTGTTCATTTGTTCTTGCTTTTAACTGAGGTTAGACTGGGCAGGTGACTTTCAAAGATCTGTCAGCTTAAGCTATTTGTGATCTCATCACCAGTGGGCATGTGGATGGACTGTATTGAGTGATATAACTGGAACAAATTGGTAGTATTGGTAAACCTTTAGGTACTGTGTCCATATCAGCAATCTCAAATGTTAGAGTCTTAGATCTCCCAGACATTCATACCTAGATTGCATATGTTTTTCCAAAGAGAATTGCCAGCTACTGACAGCATGGGTGCTCCTTTGCCTTTGCAAGTTGTGTGGGACTGGAATGAAATTTTGAGAAAAAGGACATCTGGGGTGAGATTCAGTTGTCCTAATCTGGGATGTCTTCAGGGGAACAATTTGTCTTAAGGACCCACTGTCATCAGTAAAGTTCAAGTCAGTGGAGCCCAGAGGATGCTTCCTCTGAGCAGGTTTGTGTGACTGACACAGGATGGCCTGAACTGTTCACCAGACTCCACTGCTAATGTGTCATATTAACGAGCTTCATTCTGTTAGCAGAGCTTAGCTAACTACTGTGTATGTACACACCTAATTAAGTAGACTAAGTATTGTCCTTCTTTTTCACAGATGTCCTTACCTTCCATAACACTGTGGATTTGGGTCTTCTAAGCCTCAATGGTTGAGCACTATATATTTTAATTTATAGCTATATATTTATTATACACAACTTTAACGATGGTGCATTTCATGATTTAAGATTCTTTTTCCTATAATAATTACTGTTCCATTTCAGGCAATGAGCAGGGCCAGAGCCAACAGATCTGAGGATGAAGTCCTGGTTGCAGCCTCCAGTGATGAAGATTCCATGGATGTGGAGATGATGGGCACTGGTAATTCAAGTGATGGCCATTCTTCAACACTGAGCCGAGGAAGGGGTCGGGGAAGAGGCAGAGCAAGAGGTGCAAGAGGGCAAAATTCAACAGCAAGAGGTTCATCTCGAAGAGGAAGAGGTAAGAAAAACTTCAATCTCTGTACTGCAGTTCCTGACTTTTTTTCCCTTACAAGGTGACTCTCTTCTGGTGCTTCCATCAAGTGGAAATTTGCTGCTTAAGGACTCCTACTGGAAAAAAATTCTCAAATACTTATGATATTTTATTGCATACAGTTGACTGCCTTACAAGGCTTAAGTTGTGACTTTTTCACTGTGATTAAAAGAAAAATGTCTTGCTTCCCAGCTATGCAAACATAGTAGACTCCTAAAAGATGCATTATGGGGAAGGTCTGTACAATGAAGTGCATGGATAAACCTTTGTCACTGCTAAAGGTAATGCATTTGATCAGTATAGAGAGGAGGTACAGATTGTCACTATCCTAATGGAATTTACAAGAGACTTCAATGTTTCTAGTGACTGAAAAAATGGGGAGTGTTTCCTAAGCAAAATTAGTTAAATAGCCCCTTGGCTATGTGTGATTGTGTACTTTACACTGCTAGTGATACTTCCATTATAAATAAATATAATAGAAAAGATGGAATCTTGCAGCAATATACTGCTTCTAGGTGTCTCAGTAATACGGCCAGAGATCTCAGAGCAGGATAAGTTGGAACAAAGGCTCTCATCTTGGGCCTGATTTGCTTAGTGCTGTTAAACCCCTTCTGTGAGCCTGTGCTCCAACACTGCTGTGACTCCATGAGAGCAGAGCCCTGTGTGTGAAGAAATTGTGGCTGTGGGTCTTTGAGTACTTGACCCAGAGCAGCTCTTCTGCATGTAGGGAGGGCTTTGATTCAAGGAAGAAAGGAGTAAAGAGGATTGTAGAGTTTTTAAAGTGACTTCTCATTCAGCAGTGATAAGACTGAACAGATTTACATTTTGTTTATCTCTACAGGAACCACTAGCCAGGAGTCAGCTTCTAGCAGCAGAAGCTACAAGCCTGTATCTGTGCCTGCCAAGAATATGTCTATCATAGATGGTAGGCCTCTGATCTGTCCATTACTCTAATCTGCCCTCTTAAATTGTAATGAAGGTGTTTGTTTAATGATGAAGTGCCTTAATTGCCTTTTTTCCTATTAGTCCAATTCAGCTGTGAGAGATTCTTTCAGTTCTAATGAAACAGAATAACTTAAAGTGATGAAAGAAAAAAGGAAAGGAAAAAAAGAATAGTGATACTCTTCTGTCATGGGGTAAAATGAAATGTGTCTGGAACTTCTGGCTTGAACTGGAAATAGGAAATGTATTACTGTAGGCAATTTCTTAAGCAATAAGCATAGAAGGAATGTGACTTCATAACATTTTATGCAGAATATTCTTCAGGGTATAAAAAGTTTATATAAAAATTTGACTGGTGTTTACGAGTTCGTAAGCTTTAATGCAAATCCCTTTAGTCTTACATTGCAGTGAATTTTAGAAATGCCAGTTTTTTGGCACTGGGGAAGCAAAACTTACCTTTAAGCTGGCTACATATGTGAGAGTAGCTCTTCCTTGCTATGGAAGACAGGCTCTGAGGAAACAGCCTAGGTAATCTGAGTATTAAAGAAAAAAACACTGCTCACAAATCTATACATAAATCCTGCATAAAATACCCCAAGGTACACCGAGTTTTAAATTAATCAGCAGATTACCTTAATTTTAAATTGGTCAGAAAATGATGTAATATATTGCACAGAAATGAATTTTCGCAGATGTGTTGATGTCTAAAATGTTAAACATACAGGAATATCAATTACAGTAATATTTTTCTCTTAGCCAAAGTTACTGATGGTTTTTCAGCCAGCCTGGGAAGCACTTGCAGCTGCAGAGGGTTATATCCCTGGGTTGTCAGACTCCAGCAAAGGCTTAATTTATGTTTTGGTTTGGCTTGTTTGTTTTACAGGGTATTTTGCAGTGGAAATGCATGCTAGGCAGGTCTTAAATAAAAAGAACTGTGTAATATTGTTTGCATTTAATTGTGTGAGCATTTTAAAAATGTTACATATGCTTTAATCCAGCCTTTAGGACTTCGAAAGCAGACAGCTCTTTAAATTCATTCCAGTCTTACTCTGAGGTAAGCAGCTGCTTGTAGGAGTGAACTTGTGCTGCCTTTTACTCTTGATTTGAGAAATGAACACATGGTCAAAACATTAGCCTAAATCAGCAGATATTCCCAAGCTATCAGTTGCAGTATTAAGTTTCTGCATGTTAATTTGTAGGACTTTTGTATCCTCTCTTTTTGTGGTGTTTGTCTGAGAAAATGCATGTTTTATTTGTGACCATAGTGTCAGATACGTGGTGCATATCCAGGAGTGTTTTGGTGGGTTCTGCAAGGTCAAAGATCTGAAGAACAAACTTGTGCTGTATTTACAAATTTGTACAGTTGTGACCTGGTGCCCTCTCAAGTGTTTATTATTCTAAGTAGGTGTGTAGGTGGAAAAAACCCCAAAGGCTCTGTGCTATACTACTGAAACATTGTGCACTCTCTCTGTAAGAATAAATTCTGTGGAAAAACTTTAGATTTTTTTCTTTTCCAGGATATTGTAGATATTGATTCTGATCCAGAAGACACTTCTTTTGTTCCTTCTTCTTCCAAAGTAAATCAGAGGTCAGTATGTTTGCTTCATGAATGCAACCGTGAGCACCTTATTTCTGACTGGCAGTCAGCAGAGTCCAAGGATCTGATTGACTGCCAGATTCTTAAGGAAGTCATAACACTGCTTAGAATAGTTATAGAAACTTTTACTTGTTAATGTTGATTATCTTTCTGTTAAAAAAAATAGTTTACTGATTGAGGTAAACTTGGTCCGAGTTTTAGTATTAATATGTTATTTTGAGAATTTTTATTGTTCTACTTATTGTTATTTCTATTTATTTTTACTCTATGTATTGATGGTCCAAATCTAAATTAAAGTGGAAGTTACTGGAATGTCTGGTAACTGAGAACATGCTGATGCCATTTTTTTTTTCTCTTGGTCTGTTTCAAGGTTATCAACTACATCTTCACTTAGTAAGAGAGGTTCACAGAGCCAGGCATCTAGAGGAGTTGATTTTGAGTCAGATGAGGTATGGTATATAGTACTACTTTCTAGTTTTATTGCATGTAAGTTTCTATATCTTACTGTTTTACTACTGTTTTAGATATTTGAATAAAGCATTTCAGAGTAAAATTGAATTTATTCTTTTTTTCACTACAGGGCTAGATTATTACAACCAACTTTAATTAGATTGCATACATAATTGTCAAAAATTAGGCTAGAAGGGACCTTGGGAAAATACCCAATCCTTTTTCCCTTCAGTTTTTAATCAGTGAATTGTAATTACTGAAATGTGGATCTGGAATTGCCTGAGAGAGAAAGTAATTATAATCTCTTCTATTGCTTAGCTAGATCCTTTCATTTGGTTATGTATTTTATGCTTGTAAAAAGGAAGAAATTTTTTTTTTTGCATTTAGAAATGTCTCTTTTCCAGGACACTTTATTGTTTTATTGTTGCAAATTATGTAAAGTACACTTTAAAAAAAAAATCTAAAACCCTGTCTTCAAGTCTAGTATGTCTGTTTTTGCAGTTTATCTTTGCACTGCTAGGAAATGGTTCTTTCCACAATTAAACAAGTAGAACTTTATCTGCAGTTTTGCACTAAACAGATTACACTTTATTCTGTCAAGCACTGTGCAGTTTTTCACAGGCTGTCATGCATGGTCAGGATCCATTCCTTAACAATGTCAGATGTTGGCCACTTCAGAGAAAATATTACGTTCTTGTCCCCTCTCCCCAGTGTGCTATCTCTTCTTGTACCTGAAATAAAAAACTACATGTTTGCTTGAAATATGCAAGAAGAAACAGCGTTTTTGATTTATGCAGATATCAGTAAATTATGATGTGTGATGTGTATCTGGACATCATTTTACTGAGACATGTGCTGCTCACAGTGATAACAACTGAAATATAGATTGTTCCTTATTCCAGAGCAGCTGTTCTGGTCATATTGACATAAACTTGGTTTCTATTCTCTGCACTTTTGTGACGTGGACTTTTGAATCAATAGATGATCTTTCATATCAAAACCAGCAAAAACAGCTCTGTCAGAAAACATGGAATCCTATGGCCAGGCTTTCCAGTTTAATCTAAAGGTGACTTTGCTTTTTATGACTTGAAATGCATGCTAGTTTTAGTAATGTGTGTCTCTTTGCAAATTGCAGGATGATCCATTCATGAGCCCTGCAACATCAAGAAGAACTAAGTGATTTCTGGCTCACTATGCAAGAGAGACTGTGGAAGTTAGTGAAGAAGATGGAAAGCAGTTTGCAAGGCTTTCTCTATATGATATTTCTGTATAAATGATGCCTTGCATTTTCACTTATATGAAATGCTTTGGTTTGGGGTTTTTTTTCCAGCAGCACCAAATTTGGTGTAATTTGTATGTTACATTGCTTGATACACTAGACTAGATGGTCTGATATTCTGAAATACTGCACTGAAAGTGCAAGTTCTTTCTAAAACTTCTAGAACCCTGTTTTCTTTTTGGGATGATAATAAAAATAGCAGTTATATCTTTTATAGAAAAACTCTGTGTCTTTGGTTTGAATTTTGCAGAGAAGTAAATTTATTGTAGTATGCAGGTATGAATATGGACAGAGTCCCAGTCAGCACAGTGGAACTTGTACTTATGTGCAGATTGGTGTGGATACAGTTGAAAACTTTGAATTTAGGGTAGTAGTTGGACACAAGAATACAGTTTTCAGTATTGAAGCTGTAAAATGTACCAATGCTTTCAACTCTACTAAGAGAACTAAACCCAGTGTTGCACTGTTATTAAACATCATAGTATGTGGGAATGAGTTCTGCTCTGTAATACAAGAACTACCAAAGGGGACTCTGTATTTTAGTGTTACACCCACATCCTAGGCAAAGATTTTAGCCAAGTATATAAGAGTAATAGGAATCATATCAGAGGCTTTCTCTCTTTTTCACAATTATTTTATCAGTCAGCTATCAAATTCACAGTGTTAAAATTGCCTTGTATGGAAGATAAACATGGCAGCCTTCACTTCAGGGGAAAACATGTAACTGGTGTGTGGAGAAAGACTGTACTAGACAGAGATGCTTGTCCTAATCTTTAATGTGATTGATCAGAGGAGGGGTAAGACACTCAAAATCAAAATTATTTCTTGGTGATCACGTGGGATAATTTTTGAAAAATCATTTTTCACCCATGTAACTTCCAATTCATCTGCCCCAGCAAAGCTCAAAAATTCATTGAAGTCATGATAATGAAAGAAAGATTGTTCCCAAGGGCAGGGAGAAAAGCACACTCTACTGTGTATTTAAAAAGAAAAAAAAGCATTATTGGAATGCTTCCAAATTTTTGGCATGTCTAGCTGACTTTTTTATATTCTTATAATCTTTTAATCCCACCAGGCCTGTTTTCAAATTTATTATAATTTTGTTAAGAGTGCTATTGCACAGGTGGTTTTGGTGACTTAATTCATGATCCATCCATATAGCTTTATTTCAGACATTACTTTTCACTTTAAAAACTGCATCATTTCACAGATCCCTTTTACAAAAACCAGATACAGCATGCCAAATCCTGGCATTCCTGTGCAGCTGCTTCTTGTGCTGTCAGGGGGTGCTGGAGATTGTAGAGCAAGGGTGAAGTTGGCAGGAGAAGGTACCAAGCTGCCAAAGCTACTCCAGCCTGTTCTCTAGTAACAACCACACACAGGAGAGCTGCTTAAACAGCTCATACTGGGACATGTTTAAACACAAAATAAATCAGAAAGGTGGTGTGAAGCAGAGAAGGGCCACACCAGCAACAGGGGAGAGAGCTGAGCCAGAGAGCTTCCACGGGGCTTTTTCCATGACCCTTGGTGGTTATTTTGGGTGGGCCTGCCCAGTGTTTGGTGGGACCACCTCCTCTGGATCACAAGATGATGAGTTCAGCTCAGAGGAGGGTGGGCTTGAGCTGAGTGGGAGGAGATTCCCATCCTACCAGCAGCCTGGCTCAGGAGATGAGAAGACCTCCTGCTTTCTGGGATACCTGGTCTTCAAAGGCAGTGGCAGCACTGGCTACACATGCAAGGGTACTCTGCTAGAAATTAAGAATTAGAGCAAGGAGAGTAAATAGACAAAGCTAATAATTTTTGCTGGAATACAGATTATAGTCCAGGGGAACAGGATCTGGTGGATGTGGAAGAATAAGAGCTGGAGTTTGAGTGTCAGAAGACAGGATGCCCTTATGCACAGGCCAGCAGTGCTGGAAAGGAGGGGGACTTGGGAGCTGCTGGAGCAGCTTAACAAGAAGGGGGACAGATGCCCATGACCCCTCTATTTTCATCCCAAAGCTGTACTACAATACTGCCCTGTCCCACTTCCTGCTGTTTGCTTTGGCCTTTATTTGAGACTGCTTTCCTGGCACTGGTTCTGAGTGGGACACAGATTTCTTCTGTCTCAACGGTCACAGGTGACTGCCACCCCAGCAGCTCCAGCAGGTTCCCCGGAAAGCTTCCTCTGAAACAGGTGAACTGCCAACAGAGCTCAAATTGGACAATTTTGTGGAAGAAACAGACTCTGGCAGCAGTGTGCAGAGGAGCACTGTGGGCTGGCTGTTCTGCTTATCCTGCTGCATCCAGCTTCTAGGGAGTGGGGAAGAGAAAGCAGCCTGAGCAGTTCACTGAGGCACTCACAAACATATTTTGGAAGTGTTACTGTCACTAGTGTGACCAGCTTACAATGCAAGCTTTTCAAATAATAGTCTTTTAATTAATGGTTAAATAAAGACTTTCATGTACAAACCCAGTGCTGGCTGGGGTTAGTTGACATCACCTAAGCAGATCTGTCCCCAGACTGATGTGCAGCTCTGTACATACACACTTGAGAAGTGGAACATCGTTCTGTGCTTTGTTGCTCTGTGTCTTCTGGTCCTGATTTTCTATCTCCTACTCTGTTTTGGGGAGAAGGCAGAGGGAACACACATGCTGCCAGCTCATCAGTGCTTGGGGCCAGCATACAGCTGCTTGTTCCTTTGGCTGCTGGACTCACTGGGCTGGTACAGTTCCTGTTCTCTGTCCTGTATAATCACATCTTTGTAACTACCTCTGTTTCTGCAAACCCTAGAAAGCAGTTTCACAGCAAACTTTTGTTCCCTTGGCTGAGGAAATGCCTGCCAAGGGAAAACCTGAGTTATTTCCCTATCTGAGAGAAGAAAGGTCTTTGGAAAAATACTAAGTACAATAAGCCAGCTTGTTATTTACAGTTAGTCTATTCTATTCTATTCTATTCTATTCTATTCTATTCTATTCTATTCTATTCTATTCTATTCTATTCTATTCTATTC
>VZRZ01003250.1:724816-763753 GCA_013398175.1 Climacteris rufus
CCATTCCATCCCATCCCATCCCATCCCATCCCATCCCATCCCATCCCATCCCATCCCATCCCATCCCATCCCATCCCATCCCATTCCATTCCATTCCATTCCATTCCATTCCATTCCATTCCATTCCATTCCATTCCATTCCATTGTCATGCTGTGAAAAAGGCTGAAACTTGCCCACCAACTAAAAAACAGCTCAGATTTGACCTGTCCTGGGAGAGAGCAGAGCTGGCTCACATGTTGCTGGTGTGTAAACAGCGCAGAATTTGCATGAGCCGGGCTGCTGGTGGAGAAAAAGGGCTCTGACATCTGAAGAGACTGATTTTGCCTTTCTCACAGATGTACTTACCTTGGAGTAGCGCCCGGGGGAGCGCAAGTGCGTGGGAAAGCAGCACGTCAGAGCAGAAATAATGTCATGCAGCCCAATGACTGCAGAAGATCCCGGCTCGGAGCTCGCCTGGGGATATAAAGCCGGCTGAAGCAGCAAAAGTAGCGGGGAGCTGCGCAGGAGAGAAGCACTGGGCTGGCGGCAGGAGCCCGCAGCCCTCCCGCAGCCCGTGTGCCGCCTTTGCAGCCCCCAAGGCCGGGGCTGGGCGAGGGCAGCGCGGCTCTGCCGGCGCCCGGGGCGAGCTCTGCGCTGCTCAGCGAGCCGGTCCCGAGCAGAGCAGCAGAGCGGCGTTCGGAGATGTTGTCCTGCTGTGTCTGGCTCGGCCTCCCCCACCTGCTTAACGCCTTCGTGACCCCAGGAAAGTTGCCCCTCAACGGGAGCCTGGAGAAGACTTTTGTATTGCCGAACGTGTCGCGGTTCTTTTCCTGGGATAACGCCAGCCTGGCTGACTGGCAGAGCTTTGTGGGCAGGAGGCGGTCCGGAGCCGAGTCCCAGAGCATCACGGTGAAAGCCCTGCTCATCACGGCGTACTCCTTCATCATCGTCTTCTCTCTCTTCGGCAACATCCTGGTCTGTCACGTTGTCATCAAGACGAAGCGTGTGCACTCTGCCACCAGCTTGTTCATTGTGAACCTGGCCGTAGCCGATATCATGATCACGCTCCTCAACACACCTTTCACGCTGGTAAGGCTGGGGCAGAGGTGCCGGGGACGACCCACCCCGCAGGGGAAGGAGGCACCTGAGCATCTCTCAGACCACGGTGCAGCCTGGGTGGGAGAGGGATGCACCACCAGCATCCACCCCACGACTGAAGTCAACTTCTCTGGGCCTCTAGAGTCCCATAAAGGCACTTCGGTGGCTTTTTCTGCTTTACAGCGCTACAGGCAGTGTGTGGATGTGCTGCAGATATCCATCCACTCCAAATTACAGCCATTGGAGTTGCCTTTGGAAAACTCCACATGAATTTTTCTTCTCTAATTCCTCTTACCTAGTTCAAGATCTGAAATTATCCATTTGTTAAATGTGACCCTGATAGTGCTTGGACAATAATAACCTTGCAGTGATTGCTTAGTACTTTGTAGTATCTGCTCTATTTTTTTTTTCTCTTCTCTTTTCTAAAGTATTCCCAAGGTAATAGTATAAACCTCTTGAAAAAAAGATAAATGCTTACCATCGTTTTAAAAGCTGTGTTGAAAAGTTGTAGTTTGCTTGAAGTGAGATAAAATGTACAGGTCAGCCCTATCCCATAAGGAGGGCTTAAAAGGGAAAAGCAAATGGATTCACTCAATTGTTAGGCTGCAGAAAGACACACTGTGAATAAAGCAGAACAAACATCTGTGGCACTGTGCTGCTGTATTGTCTGTAGAATGTTGTCAGGCCTCTGAGCAACACTAACCTCCCTCTTCAGGGTTCTGAAGCCAGAAAATAATACAATTATACAAAGAACCTGCTGTCGTAAAAGTATCTTCTACATAGCACAAGGAATTGTGTGCTGGAGGTGTACCTATAAGCAGTTGTGGGGTGCACAAAACTAATGGTCTTCTTGTTTTAGGCTCGTTTTGTGAACAGCACCTGGATCTTTGGGAAGGGGATGTGCCATGTCAGTAGGTTTGCACAGTACTGCTCCCTCCACGTCTCTGCCTTGACCCTTACAGCCATTGCTGTGGACAGACACCAGGTAAGAACTCTCTGAAGCAGAGAGATGGAAAGCTTGGCAGGGCAAAGGATGATCCTCTGTCCTTTCCCTCTCAGCTCCCAGAGTATCATAAGATGCCTGAGGGTAGGGGAGCGGATCTTGCTGTCAGATGGACAGAGTAATTTCAAGCCCTCAGCAAGGTGGGAGGTATCCATTACCTTGCAATCCATTCCAGCTGGGTAAAGGGAGCTTTTATGCAGTAGATAATTCAGTAGCCTCAAACGAGGAGGAAGTTCAAGATCCTGATAGAAATTCATGTGGACAGCTTTCCTTTGGGGTGGCTTGTGCAGCACCATGGCTGTAAGGGACATCCTAGTTAGCTTTCTCAGCTGTCTCCTGATGTTCTGGGGTGCCTCACCTCCTGTTACCCTGAATATGGGAGTGCTGACTGTGGCACACTGGTGTTTGTCACAAGCAGAGCTGTGGCTTGCTGTTCATAATGGGCTCAAAACTGGGGACAGTTGGGTATAATGAGTTTGGAATCACCCACAACCTCACAAAACAGTTGGCAGTTGGCATTTTCTGCTAGAAAGATTGTTACCAAAAAATACACTGACTGTCAGAAGCATTCCCATGGAGGTCAGGTTAAATCACAAACCCTTTGGTTCTTTGGGTCACTGATACTGAAGAGTCTGAGACCTTTTTCTCCTCTTTTTTCTTTTTTTTTTTTTAAATTGGCTATTAAGTAAATTGAACCTGGTGATGAACATGTGTCAACACCTCCTGGTACCCAGTTTTCCCCATGTAGATACAAATACTGCAATTTGAGGGCATTGGACTGTATTCATAAAGGAAAAATTCAGGTTTTCATGTACAGCTTACAGTCACTGGGAGCTGGGTGAAGACTGTACTGCTTGCATGCTGAATTTCTACATTAAGGAATAGATTTAAGGCTGACAGATTGTATGAAAAAAATGTGTAATTCTTTCCTGAAATGTAATAAGCCTGGATTTTGGTTTATTTTGCACAGGTTATAATGCACCCTCTGAAACCTCGCATTTCTATTGGAAAAGGTGTTATCTACATCTCTGTAATTTGGGTCATGGCAACTTGTTTTTCCCTACCACATGCTATCTACCAAAAGCTCTTTACCTTTGAATACAGGTGAGGATGTGCTTTGCTTTTCTCCACAGTTTCACTGGAGGGCAAACCCTCAGTGGTCATACTTTGGTATATTCTACTGAAAGCCTTGAGCATATGTCAAAGTCAGCCAAATATGAATCTAATCTATAATTTTTATCAGATTCCTTTTGCAATGTCTGATATCCTGTCATTTCTATTTTTAATTATTTTATCTTTATTCTGTCCCACTGATCACATGAAATAGGCTAAGAAGTTAGAGGATCTGGCCTGAACCCTTTAACTCTATACACGGGCATTTTACACCATGTATCAATATGACCTGCTTGGTGAGACCAGAAATGGGGAAAAAAGCAAGCAAACAAAGAAAAAAACACTGAAATCTGCCAGGTTTTAATCTACTCTTTAGCCCTGGGAAAGTAGAAAAATCTGCCTCAGCTGTCAAGAGCTTCAATATTTGAAATGTGCTTTAATGAGGGAAAGGTCCTTAATACATGCAGAGACTGTGTTCTTGTTTGCCAAAGAGCAGAAAATAAAAACCTGCTTATATGCAGCTGGAAATTTTGTAATTGATGGGATTCATAAAATTATCATAAGGTCATGAATGCCCGTAAGAAATTACCACCACATTGCTCATTGGCTGCTCCATGGCTCAGATCCTCGAACAGTGGAGCTCTGCTGGGCTGTGACAGAAATCACAGATAAACAAAGTGTTTGCTTTCAGGCTTTATGGCAGGAGCCCTATCCCACTTGTCTCCTTGTTTCTGATGTGCTTCTCCTGCCGTGCCCGGCCATATGTTCCTCTCATCCTGTCCCATCTCTCCTTCTGCAGTGAGGATGTCACCCGCTGCCTGTGTCTGCCAGACTTCCCTGAGCCTGCTGACCTCTTTTGGAAGTACCTTGATTTAACCACCTTCATTTTGCTCTATGTCCTGCCCCTTCTGATCATCTCTGCTGCCTACACGACGGTGGCCAAGAAACTGTGGCTGCGCAATGTCATCGGGGACGTCACCACGGAGCAGTACTTTGTCCTTCGCAGGAAGAATAAGAAGACCATCAAGATGCTGATGCTTGTTGTCATCCTCTTTGCAGTTTGCTGGTTCCCCTTGAATTGCTACGTCGTCCTCCTCTCCAGCCAGACCATCCACACCAACAATGCCCTGTACTTCGCCTTCCACTGGTTTGCAACGAGCAGTACCTGCTACAACCCCTTCATCTACTGCTGGCTCAACGACAGCTTCCGCTCAGAACTGAAGGCTTTGCTCAACATGTGCAGAAAACCTCCCAGGGCCACGGAACAGAGGCTTCCCTCCACAGTCCCGTCCTACCGACTGGCTTGGCCAGAAAGCAGCAACTTCAAGAGGTTGCAGGCCCCCCATGTCCTTCCACCATCCTCCAACACCCAGTCAGGAAAGACAGACATCTCTGCAGTTGAGCCAATAGTAGCTGTGAGCTAAACGACGACCCTGGAAAATCTGGAAGGGCTACACACAGACTTGGCAAGAGCCAAAATGGTGGGAAGATGTGGAGCCCTGTGTTTTATCACACAACAGGTGATAAAACCAAGAAGGAGGTTCTGCAGGAGGCAGGATGAAAGAGCTGCATGTTTGATGCAGGCGGATGGCAATGGCATGGAGCCCCTAGAGGGGAGAAAGAAAACTCTTCCCAGGAAGAACTCTTTGTCTTTGTCAAGGTGGCTTTGAACTGGCTTGCAGGATGGGCTTCTCTGCATGTGTGTAGCTGTTACCTGCATGACCTTTTTAGCACTAGGACGGTGTGTGTGTTTTGCTGGTGCTTAAACACTAAAGCAACAGTCTCATCACATCAGGCCGCCCTTCCCCTTTTCTAAGTCTCTTCATGGCAACATGGGAATGGTTGAGATGTAGACCTTTAGGTTGCTATCTGAGATCCAGTACAACTGGGTAGGAAAGCCTCCTTTCTGAACTGGGGTCTGAAAAGTCAACACCTGTTCAGAATGAATGAACAGATGTCTTTCACAAATCCTTTTTTTTTTTTTTGATGGAAATACCCTTAGAGAAGTGGAGGATATGATGGACATTGATAAATAGGAGTTTGTTACATCACAGGCACTTTTTCTAAGGTAGATTTGAAGAAAAGTGGATGCCTATCCTTCATGTAAGTAGATGGTTTTTCTTCAAATAGATAACTAAACCCAAAAAATATACAAAAAGTTGGACATGCCATTCACAGTTGGGGAATGGATAATTAAATGCTACTTTGAGTTTGGACTAGGACCAAAGATCAGAGCATCTTTGCATTACTGTCAAGTGGCAGCTAAAGGATCCCACAGTTTGATTTTTTAACTTGCCTTTGAATGTTGCTCTCTTACCCTCTAAAACACCTGTGTACTTGTCAGTTCAGACATTTGGAACATTTCATTCCAACTAAGAAGTTAGCTCTCTGGAATAAGTTCATAAATGAACTACTTTGAGAGAAGAGATGATATCTCAGATAGCAAGTAATAAAAGTGGAACATTTCTCTGCAAGTTATCCTCTGGTGATTGCACAATTTTGGTGCATTTAAAGACAGCTGAGCTGTGTCCTATTTGGGGTGGCTAAGAAAATTCACAATTGCAACTGTCTGAAGTGGTTTTCAGAACTTATGTTCTTAGCAGAAGAGACTATGGGTTCAAATAAGAAAAAAAATGGTGTTTCAAAAGCTGTACCTTATGTTGCACAGAAAAGCAGTAACTCCTCATGCTATGGCAATTAGCTTGAACATCACACCAGGGTGTCCCATTCCACATTTAACTCGCATCATTCATCAGTGAAGTGAGAAAAATCTTCTTATAAATGTGAAAAAAATAGAGAAACTGTTTTTCCCAGTGACCTGTAATAAACATACTGTCCTGAAATAATTTTAAGCTTTGTGCAGGGCTTTCACATCTCAGTATTAAAAGAGATGGAAATACCTACCACAGCTAACCTGCCCTTGCACAAGGTGTTATCAGTCTCTCACTGTGAATCCAATGTTATTTTACTGCCTTTTATCAAGGCCCTTGGAGTCAAAGCATTTTGTGTCACTGATCTGCTGAGTCAAACCTTTCCTCCTGCCTTCTTTGATGCCTTCTGCCAAGTCCCATTTCCTCCCTCAACACTTGCAACACATCAGCCCTGAATTATTCAGGCCATTGGACTGGATGGTCGTTGTAGGTCCCTTCCAAGTGAACTGAGCTGAACTGAATTGTTCTATTCTATTCTATTCTATTCTATTCTATTCTATTCTATTCTATTCTATTCTATTCTGTTCCATTCCATTCTGTTCCGTTCTATATCCCAATTATGCAGAGCTTGTGAACCATGCTTCCCATTTCAGTGGCAGCAGAACCCAGCACTTTACTAGCAAATAAATATTTAAGAATGCTGAGTACCTCAGTAAGATGTTCTTTCTGAAGCTGCAAGAAACATCTTAACAGTCACCATTTTTCAGTGCAGTTATCATCCTTCATGTTACCCCTGTAGAACCTTGCTGTAACTCCAGTAGACAAAATCCTCAAATGCTCATGAAAATGCTCCTGGTGGGTGTGAGTGGGACTCCTGCAGTTACAGCTCTGGATCCTGCACCCCTGCACCACGTGGCAAACTTTTCTCCTCCAGGCTCTGCTCAATCCTGAATCTGGGCACAGAGGGAATGAAAGAGGTGTTAAAGCTGTTTGATTTAATTAAAAAACAGGAGGGATGGACAGTGAGCCTCAACAGCCTGTCCAGGAATGAACTGGTGGCCAGCAGAGGGCCAAGTTTCAGAGAGAACTGGGCAGCATGCAAGAGGGGGACATGTTAAAACACTAGAAATGGTGTCCTTGGAAACTGTACATCATACACTGTGCTACAATGTGCTTAACATGGTAAGGGGTAATTTCTGATAATTAGCTATTTTTCTTTTTCTTCATATCTGATTTGGGATTCTGGACAAACATTTTGCGCTCACCAGTGCTGCTGAAATCAGTGGGGGGTTGTGTTCTGTGCACACAAAGTGCAGTAGGATGCAAACTGTTTCAAAAATATCACACCCTGGGCAATTTAGCTTGGGCATCTAGGCTTCATGGGTGTTTTGTCATTCTACCCCAGCTCTCTTGCAGACCACAGGGTTCTCTTAAAATGCTAATACAGCCTTTGGTGCATTAGCTGCATTCAGCTGCCATCTTGGTGAGTGTGAAGGGAGGATCTCAGTGGTGATAAAACAAGGCACAATGTGTGCAGGGTGGAGACTAATTTTTCATTTTTGCTATCTTTTGAATTTTGGAGGTGTTGCACAAGGCACTGAACAGCTGGTCATTGCAGGAAATCCACACAGCCCAAGAACAGGTTTTTTATGGGAAAATAAAGTGCGTTTAGAGAACATATCATCTGGCATTTGAATATAGGAACCCAATGAGGGTCACAAAGGTAAAAGTAATGCTGGCATCTCCAAAGCTTGAGTGCTTGCCTCTGCAACTTCTATGCTTTAGAGTGTTTTGAGTTTTTCTACTCAAAAGTGAATTGTTATCTGTATTGACAATGCTGTTTTCTTGTTTTTCTATTTCCTTGAAAAATATTGTAACAGGCCTAAGAAAATTAACTTGCGAGTTCTAGGAATTAATGAATATTAATTCTCAGTTTCTAAAAACATTCCTAGTGTTTTATTCATTTTCTCTGTGTAGAATTATGCAGAGCCCTTGAAAGGGAACAAAGACAATGTCATGCTGTATTTCACATCTTGTGCTATTCTAATTAGCACTCGGGGGAAACAAATCCTTTAATCTTTTCTGGCACCTCTTGATGTTGGATCAGATTCTTAGCTTCCAGCTTTCATTCACTGCCTTTTTCATAGAATCATGGAAAGGTTTAGGTTGAAAGGAACCTTTGGGATCATCTGCCCAGTCCAACCCCCTGCCATGGCCAGGGACATCTTCCACTGGACTGGATTGCTCAGCTTCATCCAACCTGGCCTTGAACAATTTCAGGGATGGGGCATCCACAACTTCTCTAGGCAACCTGTGCCAGTGCCTCACCATTCTTACAGTAAAGAATTTCTTCATCATATCTAATCTAAATCTGCCCTCTTTCAGTTTAAAGCCATTCCCCCTTGCCCTGTCACCACATGCCCTTGTCAAAGGTCTATCTCAGAGCTTCTTATAAGGCCCCTTTTAGAACTGGAAGATGCTTTAATATCTCCCTGGAGCCTTCTCTTCTCCAGGCTGAACAATACCAACTCTCTCAGTTTTTCTTCACAGGCGAGCTGCTCCAGCCCTCTGATCATCTTTGTGGCCTCCTTTGGACTTTCTCCACCATGTCCATATCCTTCTCATGCTGGGGACCCCAGATCTGGACACAGTACTACAGGTAGGGCCTCAAGAGAGCAAAGCAGAGGAGCAGAATCACCCTCAGTATCAGTCTGAAAAGTCTTAGCAGCTGCTGCCATCAGACTTTGTGGTGCTCAGCAGGAAAATCCACTACTATAGTCCACTGCATGGGGTTTTTTTGTGACAGTGAATGGCAAGGACCACCTCCTTGGTTGAGAAAAATGGAGGGTCTTTTCTTCACACATGCTTTGCTTTCCCTGCCATAATTAGCAGTAAGGGAAGTCAGAGACTGTCTCATGCAAAGGAAAGCAGCAAATAGCTCAAGCTTGCATCTGCATCCATTAGCAGAATATTCATAGAGTACAGGCAAAATTAAGAGTGCATAGCAGAGTCAAAGCCTCTTGCTCCTACACATAAAAGGAAGACAATTCTTTGAAGCACGCTGAGATCACGCAAGGAAAAGATGAAAAAATTCTCCTGCACAGAAGAAAGGAACCTCAGCTTTGCTTGGTATAGTTTCTGACTGCAGGGCAGCCCACCTCTTCTCCTGTCAGTGTGGGATGAGTTTCTTATCTCAGCTAACGGGGATGAGAAGGCAGCTGCTTAAAATACAACAATGTCCTGTAACTTCAGAAACATTAATGCCATTGTCTCTATGGCATTTTCAAAGGGTATCAGGCATCATATCCAAGCTATCTTTATTTACTTCTACCCCTCTTATAGGAAAAGTGCTGGGAGATTCTAGAGATTTCAAAATCACAGTTTTCTGATAAGCATAAACCTGTTTCTAATTTCTTTAATGAATGTATTAACTAGCCACTACTAGATGATACAAACACGATTTTTATCTCTGGAGCTGAAAGCTCTTAACAAAGGTTGATACCATTGTCTGCATTTTCATACCACAAAGGGGAAGCAGTTACTGATCCCCATTATTCTCAGGTCACTTGGTTCCTTCCACCTAGAGGAAGGGAAACCTCATTGTGGTCTACAGCTTCCTCGTGAGGGGAAGTGGAAGGGCAGACACTGATCTCTCTGGTGACCAGTGACACAACCTGAGGGAGTGCCCTGAAGTTGTGTCAGAGGAGGTTCAGGTTGGGCACAGGCTCCCCAGGGAAGTGGTCACAGCACCAAGCCTGACAGTGTTCAAGAAGTGTTTGGACAGCACTCTCAGGCACACGGTGTGGCTCTTGGGGTGTCCTGTGCAGGGACAGGATGATCCTCATGATCCTGATGGGTCCCTTCCAACTCAGGATATTCTATGATTATTCTATTACAGAGAATCTGAAACATTTGCATATTGAATGTGAAACTTCACGATGTATTTTGGTGCAGTTTGGATAGACCACGATTAAAACCGTCAGGCAATGAACAGCACAGAAGGAATTAAGGGATCACAATCCAAGACCCTGACACCTTTGGCAGTTACAGACTTGTCTGCTTGTTTCAAGTTTCAGGCTACCTTTGTGCAGTGAAGCTACTGAGCAGGGAGCTTCTGCTGGGCTCAGCAACAGCTGGGTGAAGCTGCACAGCTCCTGAGTGTGAACAGGTACATCTGCACAGCACTGAGCCATGACCCAGACACGCAGTCGTTTCAAGAGCTTCAGGGACGTCTTAGTCCTCTAAGTAGACTGACCTAGAAACTGCATGTGGACACACAGAGAGAGTTTTAGAACAGCAGTTTCCCAGGAGACTATTATTCACATCTGCCTTATTCATAACTCTCTTGAGTGCTGGTGAGAGCGCACAGCCAGCTCCCTGCTGACGCAGTCTGCCAGCCTCGCGCCGAAGCCACCAGTCTGTGAGCACTCTGCACCTGCAAAGGCACCTACACCACCTAACAGCTCTTGGAGGCTTGGCTGAGAGTGTCGTGCCTTCCCACAGCCTCTGTGTCCCGTACATCGTGACTGACAGCTTGCTCTCATTTCCTGATCTTCCTTGTGCCACCAAAGGGGAATGGGGATGGGATCTCTCCCCGTCCTGCACAGCCCAACAGAGGGGCAGCCCCTGCTCCTTCCTGGGGGTGACACAGTGGGCTTGGGAGAAGGGTGGGACTGGCACTAAAGAAACAGAAGCAGGGAAATTTTTTGGCCCATCCTTTCTTATGGGTAAAATGTCCCTCACAGTCTGTCCTCTGGCTTGCAGGGATTTCTGTGAGTCATGGTGGGGTGAAACCTCCCACCTCAAAGCCTTTAACAATACTCAGAGAGGCAGAGGTGAATCCAGTCATCATCACAATTACCTGACCAGGAGAAAAATTGCCTTTATCCACAAAATAAATCAGTGCCTCTTGGCCAACTGCCCAAAGTTTATAAGCTGAGCATGGCATTCTATGGCATGGGATATTCCTTTGGCCAGTTTGGATCAGCTGCCCGGGCCACGCTTCCTCCCAGCTTCTTGTCCACCTGCTCGCTAGCAGAGCTTGGGAAACTGAAAAGTCCTTGACTTAGGGTAAGAACTGCCCAGCAACAACCAAAACATCTGCATGTTATCAGTATCATTCTTATACTGAGTCCGAAACACAGCACTATGCCTGCTATTAAGAAAAAAGTAACCATCCCAGATGAAATGAGGATAACTGAAGGTCTAACAAATGATTCCTGGCTCTGAGGTGTCAGCCCACTTCTTTCCATAGAGTGTAGGGGTAGCTCCATCTAGAGCAGACCAGATACGTGGTGGTACACAATCCTTGGCTCTTAGCCCCTAAGATGACAGAGATACAGGGATTTTAAGTAATAATTACATTTTTATAGGCTTTTTTTTTCAGTTAAAAACACTATGATGTGACAAGTTTGTTAGAGGTCACCAGTTTTTAATAATGCGAAGCTAAGGACATGTATCAGATGTTCTAAAAGCATGTCATCAGTCTATGAAGGTAGAAAATGTGGTGGGAGATGCTGGAGGGAAATGTAGGGTGGTGGTAATCAGGTTGTTATGGTCTCATCCCTACTGCCTTTTGGAAGCTGCTCTAGAAGTGAATTATTTGCCCAGAATTTATCTTGATGACGGCCCAAGACAGGGCTCAGGAATGATCTGACACTTGAACAATGAGGACAGCAGGGACCAAACCCTTGAGCTGGATCCCTGGCATTCCTGTTTGGCAGTGTGAACACATTCTGAGACAAGCAGACAGTAGCCCTAGGCTCTGCTTCTCATCCTGCAGCTCAGGCTCCCAGCACAGAGGCATTGCTCTGAATTGTGCAGCAGCACGTATTTCTCTCATGCCAATTTAGCTCAAGTAAGAGGGAAAAAGCAAACAAAAACCCCAGTTCTTTTGTTGCTGGTTCAGAGATTTCACTTCTGTTGGGTTAGGTACACTAAGTTTGTAAGTGTGCAAGAGCTAAAGCAATTCAAAAGGTAGCACAAGCAGAGTGAGCCCAAGCTGTTTTCATCCCTGGACTGGTTACCCATTCAAATGCCTTCAAAGGCACCTACCACTTTCCCTGGACTTTGTGGTGAAGTGACAATGTGACTTTAGAGGACTAACTCAGCAGGCCACTGGCTTGGGTGGGAGTTCATTTCTAGGCAAGGAATTTCATTTGCATGAAGGTGTTTGGTTAATTTGAATTATTACTAAAAGTTTGAGGTGACTCACATAAAAAAATCTGAAGAAACAAAAGAGAGGATGAAAATCTTACTACCTAAAAAGATTAAATATTATTACAGTGGGAGTTCTGTGTCACAGTCCTTCAGGGGAGGGTTGATAACATGATGTGAACCAAATAAATGTTTAAATATTTAATTGTATAGCCATAATATTTTCATTACATTGTGTCACTTCAGAAATATACCTTTTTAATGTTTAATAGGAGTAATTACTTTTTATCATTATACTAGGAATTTAATATATTAAATTATATTAAATATTAAATTATTTAGTATATTATATCATTAGTGTATTAAGTATTTCATTATGAGGAAAACACTCTTCCTGAGCTTCTGGCTATGCTGCCTGCATGACAGAAACACACAAAGTGTCCCTAACATACAGATAGATTTTGATGTGTCGCTCATCTGGTCTGTGCAAAGCAGCGCTCAAAGAAAAGATTTCTAGAAAACTTTAATGAAACAGCTTTGATTCTTCCCCCCTCTGTGACAGATCCATTTGTGCCTTTACTGAACCAGCCCACTGACTGGGCCACTGGGACACAATCTGTTATTTGTCTTTCAGCAGTATTTTATTCAACCAGCAGTTCCTTTTTTTCTGTGAATCAGGGATAGTTTTGCAAAGAGGTGTGCAGAAAGGCAGCGTGCCAGGCTGTGTGCACTGCTGCTCCATGAGCTGCTGGATGCAATATGGACATGTTGCAAAAGGGTGATGAAGGACTGAGCAGTTTGAGACTGGTGATCCAGCTCAGAATGCCCCCATGTTCCTGTGGCACAGCGTTCCTGCATTCCCACATGTGCATCCAAGCTCCTGCTGGTGTCCCCATCCACCTCCAGCTCATGGCCGAGCTGCCCCACCCCTGGCTTCACAGCTGTCCCTTCTAGAGCAGGGGGCTGTGCATGGCTTCAGTGCTATTTTCCCTTCAGGCAATCTAAAACACCAACCAGTATTCAGCACCACAAAACCAGCTTACATTTCTGAATGGGAACTCAGTGAAGAAGAATTATGAATGACGAGCTTCCTGTGGGCTGTGCACACTGCGGAGGAAATCCAGATGATACAGGTCTGATTAGGTTAGATAACTAATTAGTCAATAGGGCACAATAGTCTAACTTGATTATTCATATCAGCAACACGACATTCATTTTTGAAAACCAAAGATTTATACCAAGGGGCTTCCTTCCTTGAAAGTTTTAACTCAGACAGACAAGCCACTGTAGACAGCAGACAGTGGTGGTGGAGGAGGTGGGGGTTAAATCCCTGTTACCACCTCCATCCTGATTTCTGTCTTCTTGTTCACAAAGTGCAGCCAGGACATTTGTTAATGGGGCTCTAGGCTTAGGCACTAAAGTAGTCATCAAAGCTCCTGTTAAACCAGCAGTAACTGTTCCCACTAAGGGAGGAAAACACGGACATAAAATACACTCTTTATTCTAAAAGTGACTGACAACATTCAGAGGAGGAAGAACAGAAGGCTACAGCTGCTTTTAGAGGCACACCATCTGCTACTGGAATAAACATTGTTATTGTCTCTCTGCAATTTAAATCACAAATCTTAAATCTCACAAGAGCCACTGTAAGGCAAAGAGCATGCAGAGGAGCTAGCTGCAACTCTCCTGCATTTGGAGGACTATTAATACCCAAGTGATGGAGAGAGAAGGGTCAAGAAAGGATGGCACAGATCAAACCTGAATCTTAACACTGCCATTTTACTCTCGGGAGTATTTAAAAGAGGACTGACAGATGTAGCTGTTTCTAGAAAGAGTGCAGTGATAAAGAGGCTGAAGATGGACTCTTTCTCATGAGACCTAAATTGGAATGCAGACCATCTTTTGAAAATGGCAAAACACAGCAGGAACAGTGCCACTAAAATGTAAGTAGAACTGAGCTGGGCAGTTCAGAAACACATCTTAAAACAGGAAGGTACAGCTGAGAAGTCCCAAAGTACTGAGACTGTGGCCAATTTTTACATAGTAACTTACATAATGGATAGGCTATTTATCATGTGCTGACATTTTCTGAGCAGTGTTTAAAGGTTAAGTTCATTTTTAACAAATTCATGTTGCTCTGAAAATTTTATGAGAACAAAAATTAAAAGAGCAGAATTGTAACTACTGCCCAAAATGTTTTCTCAGGATTCAGCATCAGACTACATGTATTGCACTACAGCAACATGTTCCTGGAACCTTCAGACACTGATGCTGTTGTAGTTCACAAAATGGATTTTATTTAAATAACCAAGGAGGATTGATATGCATTTTATTAAACACTTTAGAAGACAGCAAGAGATTCACTGCAGCAAGTCATATTTTTAAATACAAAAGGGGAAATAGTAAAAAGTTAGGGACATATCCAACATGAAACATGAACATGTGGCTTTCAGGAGCTTTGAATTTTTAAGACTGAGAACTCTACTTACATCAAACAGTTCAAACACATCACATCACAAAATCTTAGTATTGCACTACAGCTCCTTGTCCAAGACACACAATGCACAATTTGCACCTGCACTGCCCACATATAAAGGGCAATCAGCAACACACCAGCACAGCCAGACAGAATCTATTAAGATCAGAGAGACTGTAGGTTTGGTGGCAGAAATATGGCAGTAAAACTCAGCAGTTTGGACCACCAGTCCAACATAAGCCCTGTTTTGTGCTGGTGATGCAAGAGACATTAGGACTGCAGCTGTACTGCTATCCTGTGCAGAGGTAGCATAAAACCATGGCTTTAAGAATTTCTTTTCAAATAAGGCTTGTCTTAGCTGAAAGCCATATAAAAACTGAAGAGTTCTTGTAATACTAGCCCTAAGTACAGCATGGCAGCACTTTCAGATCCACTTGTTCAACGGCAGCTGCCAGATTCAGGTAGGTACACAGTCTCTGAAATCTGCTGCAGCACATAAAGAGTTCTGTGCAAAAATGGTAACACCAATCACTCCTGTTTGCTTCTCATCCACAACCATGTGGAGAATGCTGGCAGATGAGAGCACAAAAGTGGGTGACACAGAGGAAGTGGAAAATGGAAGTCATACCTAGCTATAAAATAAGTCCTCCCTTGTTCAAAAAGACGGCTTGGAAGAGGTGACAGGCAAATCATTTCACTTACACAGACTATACAGAAAAATAAGTCAGTATATAACATTTGTGAAAGATATACACTGCCACTGTGATGCTTCATCCCCCACCCACCTCACCTTGCATCTAAAATTTCAAGACAAAGGTCATTTTACTGCTCAGTGAAGGCTGAGGTCCTGGGCAAGGGGAACAATATTAAAGCAGAATTCTACACTCCCCAAACAGTCCAGTAACAAACCACAAGAGTTTTCTAATGTACCAACACTTCCCCTTATTTTGCCTGTTCCAATACACCTCAGCATCTTTTCTTTAATTAAAATACAGTCACAGTGTGTGTGTGGGAGAACAACCTCTCATGGCATTTGCATCTACCTCACCTTGGCTATCAGGTGCTTGGCTCTGCTGAGGCACTCAGGTGCTACTGTAATAAAAGTTAGTTTGTCTTCTCAAGTGTGGTTTGGAGAACAGCACAACTGATATTGCCTTTGATACTACAGACATGTTGAGAAGAATTCCACACATAAAAAACACCACGAAACAACTTTGACAAACCACTAAAAAAATGCAACCAACTTCACTGGTCTTCAGTCCAAAACTCCAAGGAGGATTTGTCAGATACTAAGACCAAAACAATTGTGAGATAGAACTAACATTTAGCTTACATATCATTACATTTTGTAAAAAAAGTGTTAAGACATTATTAATTTATTAATACACAGAAAATTCAAAATCCCTAATATTTACAGTACCTTCTTACACTAAAACTGTAGTTTCTTTTCCATCAGTGTCAAGTACTTAGTCACAGACATGAATGTTGGGATGTCTAACCAAGACATCTCAGGCTGAACAGAGTAATCTTTTCCATGAAAACACAGCCAGTATCAATGGCAGCCACCATCTGGTACAGATTAATCATATTCATTATAAAAACCCATCCTTGTCCCCACTTTTCTAGGGCAGAGAGCCCAAAGTTACTTTGCTTCTTACAAAGTTACCTTACCCCAGAACTGAGATGGGCACTCCCAGCACAGCAACACTTCAGAAAGCAATGTGGCCATTTGTTTAATTACCTGCAGGGTTATGTTTCCCATCCCTGTACAGCAGGGAGTGAGCTCTACCCAGCTGCCAGCTTCAGCTGCATTCAATGCACATCACTAGTTACTCATGACGCAATTTTTTTGCTCTTGTTGCTCCTTGTGTACAGCTTGATTTTTTTAATAAATAACAAAAGTCTACAGCATGCTTTTTCAGGCACATGACTCCTGATTATTATACAACAAGTAGTCTGTAAACCAGTTTGGCCTCTGGGGAAGTGTCAGGCCATGGGGAATGGTTGCATTCAAAGAGCAGCACCTTGCACTGAGCGCAGCTGAGGCAGAGAAGAAGCCTTCCCACAGGACAGAGCTCCTGGCTCCTGCAGCTGGGAAGCATCAGCACGAAGAATCTATCAGTCTTTGGCGAAGTCTTTTGTCCTCCCTCGGGTTCACGTTGCCAGCTGCATCGTGGTCTGTCAAAACTGCAGAGAAAGCAAAGCTTTAGCACTGAAGAGGCCGTCAAACCCCTCGACATTTCCTGGTGTACAAAGGAGCTGCCACCAAGCCCGTGCTGCGCTGCTGGCTGTCCTGTGCTGCCTCCAGCTGCCCCCACACCCAGCAGCAGAACGCCCTGCACATCTCTCACCCAGAGCCAGCACTGCTTAGTTAAGACAGTGCCTAATTAAAATATGCTGACGCCACTAGAGACAGAGGAAAAGGTGATGAGCTGTGGATGAAGCTTTGCTGATGGGCAATGAAGCCTCCAGCTGCCCCCAGGCCAAAGGAGAGGGCTCCACCAGCCACAGTTGACCATGAAACAACAACTTTCTGCAATGCATTTTAACAAGCTTCAAGCATGAGTTTGTTCTGCTCTGGACAGAACAAAGTCTTTGAAGTGTTTTTGTGAGATGAAAACAGCCTCAAAAGTTCTGCTTTCAGATAAAAATAAGTCAGATTTTCTATTAACTTTTTCAGCTCCTTGAGCAGAGACCTCCACCTTGGGCTCTTACATTCTCCTTCCAAAACCACCCGTCATTTCAAAAAGAGACAGACTTGAGAAGAAAAGGATATTCAGAATCACTCCAAACTGTTGCATGAAAGCTGGCTGTCAAAAGGGCTTCCTCTGGTTCAAAAATAATTCTGCTTGTTTGTTCTGAATTCTCCTGTTGTGTAAGTTGACTTCTCCTCCAAATCTCAGCCTACCAGAACTGCTTGATCCAAGTACTGAGGAACAGCTAACCCCTGGGTACTGCTACTTCTTTTTTATTAAGTACAGGCCACAGCTTTCTGAAGAGAAAACAGATGTATTCTTCTCCTACCTTTGAAACAGGTCTTTAACTTGCACTCAGCATTGTGCTCACATACTCAGGTCAGCCTCCAAACATTTTAGAGCATCCCCAGTTTTGGTTTATACCTCTCCCTGCATGTTTTGGCTTCTCTAATTCTGCACTTGAGGAAGGAACTGGTATCACAATTAAGGCATGCCATATTTTTTAGGACAGAATTCTAGACTGTGTCTTACATAAGAGTGACTGCTCAATCTGACCATGTCTGTGGACCGATGGGCTATCCAGAGAACCACTGCACCAATCCAGACTGACTCCGACCATTTTGGCAAAAATCACTTTACAGTTCATCTTCCTTGCCCTCTGTGAAAGCTGAGACAGGAGAGTGTTCACTGGCCCCAGTCCTGTTTCCCTTCTTTTGTCATTTTCTGTTCCTCTGCCAGCCACATTTCTGAGCTTCAGACTTATTTTTATGTTCATCCAAGACTTCTGCCAAAGCCTGAATAGAAGCAGAAGCAGCAGCTACTACACTTTGGAGCTAGTTTCTGAAAAAAAGTCCTGAGAGCTCCAGCTTTCTCACTGGAGCTTCTTCAAGCACAATCTAATGTAGACCAACCCAGTGCTCTCCTACTGCGCAGGGCATCTGAAGGAGTTCAAGCTCAGACAGCTGAAGCCTCTTAGTGCCAGAGCAGAGATGTCAGCAAGGACCAGCAACCTCAGAGACATTTCAGGATCCAAATGTGCCACTGACTGACAACACCACAGTCTTCTGGCACAGATGTGAGATCACAGCAGTTATGCTGCAGACAACATAGCAAGGACTAAGCAGGTCCATCATCTTACAGAATATATTAATACATTTTTTGCAGGAATACACATCTAGATCAGCTTACCTCGTAGCTCTGTTGCATCTTTTCCCAACTCTTCTGTAGTTGTTTCTTCAGGCTTCTCCAGCTCAGCTGTCCCTGGCTTCCCATCAATGGTATCAGTCTTAATAGTACCAAGGTTTACCAAAAGCTGCATGACATCAAACTTCTCAGAAACTGCAAGGTTCTCCAGCACTTTAAGGCATTTAAATGATTTAAGTTCACTCACATTCTCCTCAAGAAAGAGGAGGTAAAGGCTTAAGTCATCAAAACACTTTGACTTAAGTTTCAGAACATCAAAAGTTGGCAGGATTTCATACACTTTGAGAAAACCCGAATTCCACCTCCATGGAACAAACATTGCATAAACTACCAGGGGCATCACTAGCAGATAGACTATCAGGTTAATATAGCTGAGTACCTTGAAGACACCAACAGCAATAAGCTTGCACTGAACCACTTCTGGAACAGTTGTGTCATTCTTTAAGATCCCAGTTTTGATAGTGCAGAGAAACTCATCACTCAAAGAGGAGAGACTAATGTAGTAGCCCAGATAGAGGCATGCCATCAAAATGATTACTAGTGTGAGCAAACGGCAGGTAATGTATTTAATTATTAAGCATTTCGATTTCTTCTTTGTCTTCAGGTACTGCTCCACAATTGGGTATTTAAAGTAGCTTTCAGATATTTCCCACAAACTGAAAAAGAGAGAAAAGAACACCAAATCATGCAGATCAGATGCTGCAGCATTCACCTGCCTCAAATATCAACAAAACCTAGTACTCCAAAGGAGACACAAGATTAGAAACCCTCTTAAAATCACAGAATCACAAAATGGTTTGCACTGGAAGGGTTCTTTAAACATCATCTATTTCCAACCAACTCCTGTGCCCTGCCATGGGCAGGTAATGTTCCACTAGACTAGGTTGCTCAAACCCCCACCCAACCTTGAAAAATTCTAGAGATGGGGCATTCACAACTTCCCCGGGAAACCTGTGCCAGCCTCACCACCCTCACAGGGAAGAATATTTCCCTAATATCCAATCTAAACCTACCTGGTTTCAGTTTAAAGCCATTTCCCCTTGTCTTGTCACTACATGACCCTCGAAAAACTCCCTCTCCAGTGTTTTTGTATATCCCTTTTAGGTACTGAAGGTGCTTCAAGGTCTCCCTGGACCCTTCTCTTCTTCAGGCTGAACAACCCCAGCTTTCTCAGCCTGTATTTGTAGGAGAGGTGTTCCAACCCTCTAATCATCTTGATAACCCTCCTCTGGACCTGCTTCACATCCTCTTACTGGGGTAAATCAAGGGTAGTTTTATTGAATTCAATAGAAAATCAACAGAATATCAGATAAATGAAATATATATTCTAATACAGAAAAGTCACTTAAAGAGACAAAAGAGGTCAAACATTGGAAAATGGGAAAAAAGTACAGCCCTCACAACAAAAAAATCTGTTTTTTTCCAGTACAAAACAGGCATAGTAAGCAAATCCATGAGGAAAAGCAGAGTCCTCAAGCACTTGTTCAGTACTAGAACACTAGAAGGCTTTTTACTTGTCGAGACTTAATTCCCCATTTTAAAGAAGAGACCTACATCTCCACTGCACTACTTGTACCCCCACATGCACAGAGAAACAGGTTCCCTGACCTAGAAGAAAGCAGAAACTGAATCTGGTTAGAACAGTGCAGCAATTTGATCAGAGAGTGGAAGGGTTGCTTTTGTTGGTTTTGGTGTTTGATCAGAAGCTTTGCAGACCTAGATCTAAAAGGACAGGAGATGACAAGTAACTGGACAGCGTGCAAGTGACTGTCAAGAACACTGAGAACTGAGGACTGCAGTATCTCTATTTTCTTACACTGTGGTGGGTAAGGCTACTTAACACCTACTACAACTGAAGCAATCATAAGGTCTCGGGTAATAAGTACTTTGAAGAGCTCACTAAATGTTTTCTTTGAAAAAAGAAAATCGTAAGTTCCAGCTCCAAGTGCCAAAGTAATCATTTCAAGTATCTTTAACCAAACTTAAAAGTGTGTTAGGTCACCAGTCAAAGCTTTGCAGTAAATTTCTACGTGAGTACAGACGTCACATTTGTTAACAACTTGAAGGAAAGAGCGGAGAAAGCCAAGCCCCAGCATCTTACCTCTGTGTCAAGTTCTCATTAGCAGCTGGAATCAAGTCAGTAGGGTCCCTGGGGTCTCCACTTCGAATGCTATTAGCAGCTTTGATTGCCCTGTTATAGGCTTTGTCAAGTTCTTCCATAATAAACTTCAGGTCTGAGGAAAGGTGAGGAGCTGCAGTGAAGCGCCAGAACAAACACGGCAGGTACAGCAGGATAGCAACCAGCAGAAGGATGTATGGGAAGAACTGAAGGGAGAAACAAAACCCCCATTAGGCTTCACCTCTGTAAGAAATAAGTCAGCCAGTCACCATCATTCCCGAATACATACTAGGTTTCCTATAAGCGTATTAAATCACCTATTAATTTTAAATTCTTCTAATAAAACCCACTCTTGTGGTTATTTGAGATATGCAGGAAAGAAAAATTTCTTTTCAGACAGCTCCAGTAATCTTGCTGCTGCTTAGAGCTTCCCCCCACCGAAGGAAAAAAAAAGCAGAATAAAGGTGCCATAATCCTGATAACATTTTCACTGCATATTCAGAACTGCTGGAGCTGACAATGAGAAAGACAGCATTAACCTGGAGAAATACAGATAACAAAGCAAAGCAGCTTTGACAGGCTGACTGGAAGAAGAGGATAGTGTCACCTAAATCTCCCTCTCCAATGTGTCACCACTGTTCATAGCAATTAAAACATTCCAAAGACCAGCAAAATCTCTCCTGTTTTCCATTAGCTGCCAGGAGGTTAATGAATGGAGCTGTTACAGCTCTGTCTCTGCCTGCAAACACACGTCTGTCCAGAGTGCAGGACATACAGCAACTGTAAAGGATGTAAGTGTGGCTGTAATACTTTGGAGTATTTAAATATTTTCAGGTAACTTCTAAATGTAAAGCAACACAGCATCAGAACGGTCTGGTGTTACTGCAGCACTGGGAAATCAGCCCTTACACGGTCCCCATTGATAAGGGAAAGGCTGAAGCAGGTATAAAATACAAGTCTTTCCATCTTTCTTCTACTCATCAACAAGATGGTGTTTTCTATCTGCTCTGACATTACATTCAAGGTATACAATCATACCTAACATTACCCTTACAGAGACACGACGTAAGACCTGATTAGACAAGCAGTTAGTTAATGAAATGTACTGCAAATCTGGCCAATCTCTAATCACAACATTCAGCTTTTGATAGCAAGCACACTTAAATTCAGCATCAGTTCCTAAGGAACTTTAAATTAATTGAGGTGAACAAATATGAAATAGATGTCAGACATCACGAGTGTTACAGCCATGTGCACATGCACATTAATTGGAGAAGCCAGTGGAGGTTTTTAGAGGAAACTTGGACTGAAGTCATTAATCAGTGCAAGTGGAAAAGCTGCACGTACATTTGCAGGTATTTAACAAGATGAAAATCTGGACCTAATATTACTATATTAATTTGTGTTTGCATTAATCAAGAGAGATTAAAGTTTTGCATGCTCAAAATAAGTAATTTGATGTTATGGAACATTTTATTCAGGAAAATTACTTTTAATATCACCTACCACTAAAGCCAAATCCTATGTTATTACTGACAGTAGGAATGCATATGCTGTACTAGATCTTAAATTACTGACTTGGCCTACCCACAGCAGCCCATAAAAGCTATGCAGAGCTCTGCCCTCACTAATGTCTACAAACCCAGCTTAAACTTATCTATGCCCCTCTGAACTGCTGCAACACCTTTTCCATAGGTCTTAACAAATGCAGCTTGTATAAGACTGTTGCAAAGCCTGTTTGACTTCACTTAGCTCTGTCATACACCTCTGAGCTACCTTCTACAGGTGCCAGGTGGAGAAAGAAACAACAAAGACACATCTGATCTTGTAAGAAGCAACCAAAGCTCCTTACATTGGTTTATACCACTTGGCTTTACTACTCACACATTACAAATTTTACAGGTGTCTTTCATGAATTCCCTTTCTGACCCTCAAAACTGGAAATGCCATCAGGAGTATCCCATTAATCCCTGAGATCTCTTTGCCCCAAGTCCTGCAAGACAAGTGGTAAGAGGCAAGACAGTTGACACACTGAAGTCACAGCCCAAAACCTTCATTGTTCCAGTCTCCACCTCTTCCTTTATACCTTGAAAAAGACTGTAGGTACATTTTGTACTTGTGTAGAATACTGGCATCAGCCCTCTTGCTCTGTCCCAGATGTGCTGTAGTGCCCCTCTCTCCCCTGCCTCATTAGACTGTTGCCTTAAGAAAACCAACCTCTGGCATCTTGCCTTGCACCACCTCCTCCCCCCAACTCCTTCACCACAGCCTCTTTCTCCCAGAAGCATCACAATGCTGGGGAAAAGGCACATTTGTCATGCATTTGTGGGGCTTCCCCTCTCATCACTCCCAAAGCTGTAGCTTATGGCAGCATGAGCAAACACTGTGCAACTCTTTTCTGAATGGTTTCAAAACCAGAGCAACAGCATGATCATTAGTCCAGCTTTTTTTCTTTGCAACCAAAAGCCTGTATTTGTCAGCTCTTCCACAGCATTTGATGCACAATTCCATCCTTCTCGGATTCTGGCTTTTTTAAAAATGAAAGATATGCTGGTTCTATTTGTTAACAGTAGGCTTAGATAACCAGCAAATTGTTTTGAATCATTAAAATTTGAGGCCTTGAATGACAAGCAGAAGTGAAATTTGCAAAGTCATCTGGCATGAGTCCTAGGTTTTAGAGCAATAGACTTTGATTACCCAGCTCATCTGACTCCATTTTACAGTCACACATAATGATGTCCTATTTTAAGAAGATGACTCTGTGGTATTCGTGCACAGATGACCATGTGCCACCTGCCTTTCTTTAATGGTTTATGGTTTTATGGTTTATTTGCTCCCAAGGCACCAAACACACAAGGAGGAAACGCTACTTCAGTCTTGGGTAGTTTGCAGTACTGAAGTCAAATGGGAAGTGCCACTGATCCCAAAAACTACATGGTCACAGATATGCCAGAGAAAGATACTGGCCTAGAAGTAGAACTCAGTTTTTCCTTCGCTGTGTAGTCATCAAGTTCCTTTTCAACATCTACTCACAATGTTGGATGTAAGATGGTATGAGACTGTGTAACTGAAGGTTCTCTGAAAGCAGGTTGCAACAGATGTATTAGAATAGATACAACATCCTACAGCTCAAAATGCTCCTTTCTGAACTTCATTAGTGAAAGTGCATTGAGGGCTACAGCATCTATTTTACCTGGATGCTCTGAGTGTTCACTGCCACACACCTGCAAGGAGAAAAGGACAGGCAAAAGCCCATCGAGTTTGGCAACCAAAAACAGAGTAGGAGAGCTTCAGCTATGCTAATCCAAGATTCTGGAAGGCACTAGGCACAGGTACTATGGGATTAATATCCAGTATGAGACCAACAAAACGAGCAGCACGTGCACCAGGAACTCAGACTGGAGTGCCCTGTATGTTTTCTGCTCAGTATTGCTGAGCTCCTGAAAGCTAAGGGTGATGGAAGCAGGTTCTCCTGCCTTGCCTGACCCTTAGTTGGATGGCACACTGGGTGGGACAGCAGGCTCCTGAGGAAGCAGAGCACTCAGAAGCCAAGAGGTCACTGCCCCTTGTTCTGTACTGCTGCAGGTCATTTCACTTGACAAGCCTTCGAGCCCTGTGCACATCACAGGCTGTTTAAATCTGTCAGTACTCAGCTACTGTTCAGCAAGAACATAGTATGGGTATAGAAGAAAAGGCATTCAAGTGATCTGTCTGCAGAAGCACATAAGGTGTTGGAATCACAAAACTGTCTTTCAAAGACACATCAGCACCACACTCTTCTGAAGGTGAAAGACCAAATCAGACTAAAGCACAAAACAATCTCTTGTAGAACATCACCAGCTTTAACTGTGCTAAGATGCAGTAAATACACAGCAAATAAGTTAAAAGGCCATTTAATTAACTGCTTTATAACTTCAAATACGCTTTTATCATGCAATTAAAAAAAAAAAGCTGGAATTGGTGCAGTGATGCAAAAAGCATTTTCAAGGACCTAATCTACAGAAAGCTTTCCAAGGTCTGGATAAAGATGGCTGGAAGAAGATGAAAACCACTTTAATTGCATTTAGAAAACAACAGCTTTCTAATTTTACTGCATCTTCAGTCCTTATTTCCTCTGGGCAAACAATATACAAGTGACTGAGAGCATTCTGATTTCTACCATACCTGACCATGGTCAAAGAATAACAACAATAGCACAAAACTTTAAGCTGTACAGGTCTGGATAACAGTTTTGAGACAATTAACTGGCAAACAGCATTCCACAAAGAATGAAGCATTGAAGAGTCTTCACTCACTTGACATTAAAATATATGAACGTAGTGAGGTGTCTCCCTCATCAGTTCAGTTTTCTATTTGTCACTGGAAAGAGCCTAAGCAAAGGCACTAGTCCCCGAAGAGGCTAATGACAGTCATGTTTCCAGAAGCAAAGGCATTAAACTCCCTCTGGATATGACCCTATTCCTGTTTGCAGCAATGGCAGGTGTCTCACTGGTATCCAGCAGAAATAGCTATAAATTACTCATCATTGTGAATGAGATCCTATCCTGTCTCCAAAACTACAAGTGCATCACAAACTGTATGTGACCTTTAGCCCACCTGTTAACATACTTTCAGTTTTGATACAGCTTAAAAACTGTATTTCTCCAGTCTCAATTAGATCAACCCATCATCAAGCAGAGGCTGTGACAGCTGCATCCAGTTTATTCTGGACTTTGAGGGACAGATGGCAACTTGGTAGTCAAGGGCTGTCTGGAACAGTGACCCAGATCTCTTTGGTGTACAAATGTAAGTCAATCATCACACTCTGTAAGCAGTGGGCAGCCCAGGGCAGTGCAAGCTTTCCTGCATGGCTGCAGACTGCATGCCAGGTTCTTCCCTTCAGCAGGGATACCTCTCAAGGTTACTCCTAAGGTTGAGAGATGCCTTGCTGTAACACATTGTCTGTAAGTGATTAATAGCATGCTAAACCTTGAAAACTTAGCTCAGTGATACAAATGATTGACAGGGCACATATAATCCTTTAGACGTAAACTGCTGCTGGGACTAAGATTTAATGCAGCCACACCCGAACTCCTCTCTAGGAAGGCGTTCAGAACACAAAGGGATCCTTTCTCAACCTCATCACTCAACAGGAGGGTGTCCCCAACAATTCTGATGCTATCCTCCATGCACTAAATAATGAAGCCTATCTTCCCACTGAATCTTGTTAAACCACTGCCACATTTACCATTGAATTGTGTTAACTCCCTCTTTTATATCAACATATTGTTGCTTCTCTCTTAGGAGTGAAGTGGATGACTCCATCTGCAACAGACTGAAGTAACACTAGACTTCCAAAGAATTATTTGCAAATACATCTGCAATCAGGTTGCCTTACTCTGACAGCCCTTAATCTCTCTGGGTGGGGTTTACAGGTGAAACATGAGGACACCTCAGTCAATTCAGAAGTTGTACAAACAATGAGTAACTAGAACCAGGTAACAATCATGACTATAACTATACCATCAATACAATGAATAACTTCAAGGTTTGTTTTAGTCTATTCACAGACAAATAATTCAAAGAACAACTCAAGGGTTCATGGTAAATCTTACTTCTGTTACAAAGTGAGGGTTTTCAACAACATAATTTCACTTCATGCATACAATGACTGCAGACCCACTCTCTGTATGCAATGCTTTCAGCAGGTCCCACAGCACTTGTCCTGCACTTCGAGATCTGAGCCAGACAAGTGACCTCTCCTGGCTGTGCCACATGTCAAGACCTCTTCTTTCTGCTGACAGCCAGATGAATTCTTTGCCTGCATTTCACAGCAGTACAAACCCCCTTCTTCTAAACAACCATCTACAGGCTTTATCTCTGCTTACCTTTATCTTCCTCCTTGCTTCTCCCCAGTTACTAGTAGACTAGAAAATACAGTAATTAAAAAAATCCCTAGAAGACTATCGATCATAGGCAGCTCCAATATCTCTGTTCTGACACTTCAGATAGACACAAGAAACCTCTTAAGGGAGTTACACCTGAACAGAAAATCCCATAGAAAACAGAGGCAACAAAAGAGTGAAGTCCAACCAGAGAAAGTTTCATCAATGACAAACCTGAAGAGGACTCTTGTCAGAGGACTCAACCATATAATCATTTTGACAAAGAGAAGGAAATCTAAGCATTAAACTAAGAATGCAGGCAGGATCTACCACATCTTCTTGATGTATATCTATCTGCAGGTATTTTGTTTATTGAATTGTGCATTTTAGTGCACAATTCCTTTTGCTTTCTGCTAAGGGTTATCCAGTGTGAAGAGTTTCCAGGATCACTGGAAATTTCAGAACTCCTGTTCTCCATGGAGAGAGGTCCTGACCACTAGAGAGTCAAGGAACACAGAAAGCTGCAGTATGCTCCTCCTGATTTTCCAAACCCATAAATTCAACTGCTGGGAGAGATGTCCTAGAGCAGAAAGGACAACCAGCAAAGGTGCCAAGCTTTGGGGACTGCCCAGAACTGAAACATACATTTTACTCTTCAAAAAACCGAAAATCCCAGTGCAAACTTGAACGCTGAAATAGGAGGGAAATGGGAAGGTTTCAGGTTTTCTGTAATGCAGCCTGGGTTTGATAATCCTCCAGAGCAGCCAGATGCTTTGAACAAAAGCAGAGCAGGTTGCTACAGGTTGGATTCTTCACTGAAGAGCTACCCAGTCCTACTTCCTCTCTGTGCCACACTGAACATTGCCCCAGGAGGCAACCCTTTGGCAGTACTTCTGACAGAGCACAGAGAGCATGCCAAAAGGAAATCCATCCATTTTAATCAGGAATGGGGCCTTCAGTCTCATTCCCCCAAAACCATAATATAAGACTTCCTCAAGCATTTTCTATGGAGCCTTCCAGCAGGCCAATATAGTGAGATACTAAGTGAGTCAGAGTTTTGGAAAGAACCTGAAATGCTTTGCAAATGAAAGCTCTGCTGCCCAGAAAACAGAAAAAAAAAGTTTTAAGTGTTGTCTTAAGAAGAACTGGGCCTAACAAACCCTGCTGTCCCTCTGCATGCATCCCTGCCCTTGCACTGCAGAGTCAGGTCTCCACTGGCCTGAGCAAAGGAAGTCTCCCTTTTCTACTTAACATCCCTGTGCTCTCAAAAGACTCTGCTCTGTGCATTTTAAAAATTATTACATAGCCAAAATCTGCAGAGCAACAAGGTTGTACATACCTTGCAGTGCAAGGCTGGGGAGACAGCCCAAGCAAGCCCTGTTTTCCTGCAGATGTGATCCCAAGCCACCCAGCAGATGCTGGCCCTGGATGCAAAGAGCCTTCAGATACCACAGTGGGAACCAAAAGTCACTGTTAAACAGCTGTAATGCCACTCCTCCCCTGTAAACTTGTAAAGTACGGAGGCCGATGAACAACCACTAGAAAGATATTAGTTAATATTGACCTCCAAAGAGCATCTGCAGCTCCCAGTGTGTGGATCAGAAGGGTGAGTGGCTAATCATGGATCTAGGAGGCTAAGATGAGGCACTAGCCTCAGTTACAGCCTCTGGCTCAGCTGTTCAGACATACTTCCTGCAGACACTTTGCAGGGCATTTACAAGGAAACTTCATATACCATTAAGCTGTCATGGAGGAACTGCAGCAATTTCCCAGACAGCACCAGTCAGCAAATTAACATGGGTTGCATCATAACAGTAGGAGTGCTTAAGCTATTCATGGCTGGCAAAACAGCAGACTTAGTGCTGTCAGCAGGTGACTACCACATGAAATTCAACATAAAGAATTTGGGTAACAAGAACTCGTTCCCTCAAAAGAAAGAAGCAGCAAAGGATCCAGGTTCAAAGGTGGAGTTTCCAGCCATGCAAGCTATCTGCACTGTGAGATGTTCCAGCAGCTTTGACTGGCCTCTGCAGAAGGTCTGGCTGAAGTGAAGTGGAGCCCTAACTGAAAAAGGAAGAGTGCAGGCTAGAAACCAACAAGTCTGGCTTTAATGTTCATGAAACACATGCCTGTTGGGTCAAGGTTATCAGTGGACCTAACTGGTGAAGCCAGCAGTAAATCCTTAATTAGTGATTTGAGTCAGCAAACAAATCAGAGACAGCCTTGAATAGTCTCTCAGAGAAGATACCACCAGATAACTGTATAATAAAACCTGAGGCTCAGGATACAGCAGCAAAAGCCAGAAATACAGGTGCTGCAGCTCCCATACCAGAGCTTCCTCTAACACTGGGTTCTCTTCTTCTCCCAAATGCCAGGGGTTTATTCACTGTGGCAAGCAATAAAAGGGCTGAGGAAGGCAGAACACAAATTTGCAGAGCCCAACAGCATTTCTTACTTTGGCATCAGCACTACCTGAGCAGGCCAAAGCTGCCTCTTGAGTTGAGACAGCTCCAGGCACTGGCATGGCATCGACTCAGGGTGTAACTCCTGCCAAACCTCAGCTAACTGCTTTGAGCCAGCTCAAGTACCTTAAACCCTACTGCCCTTTTAACTCATAAAATCATCTCTTTCTCTGCACCCAGTGTGATGCTGCTGCACCTGAAGCAGTGAAAGCCAGCTCACAGTTTGTGAGGGAACAGCCTGCAGACATGCAGAAGAGCTCACTTGAGGGAGGGGTTAAACCTGTTGGTACCAGTGATAAACTTCATCTCTCCCAAAATGTCTATCTGCCATAAGTCTCTCTCCACGCACAACTGGCCAAATGTAACAGAATAAAAATAGAAAATGTTTTTATTACTCTGTTTTCCTAAAATAAGCTTTTGATACAACCATAAGGCAGTTGCTGTGTCCTGTATTCCAGTTTTAAAATAGTTCCTGGCTACAGCCAGGTACAGCATTCAGCTCCAGGGCAACACAGCAACATTAACATTACTTTTGTGTCAGATAACTGGTGACCCTTTATTTAAAAGCAGAAAATACATTCCCTAGTACCACCCTCTTTGGAAGTAAGGGAAAGAAAATATCCCAAAAATAGAGTCAAGTCAAAGCTAAGGATTACAGCAGAGCAGAGGAGAAAGAAAAGTGAGACAAAGGTAGGTTTTTATGTGGGAATAACTTTGCCAGGAGAGGGAGACCTATACATACTTTATGTAGCCATAGGGGTATGTTTTCTAAGTTGTTGTGGGATGGTTGCTTCTGCTGCACAGCTGCCCAGCAGTAGGAGTCCACATAAGCAGCTTGTCGCCAGGAGAAAGAGCTGGGTGCAAAACAGCTTATCTGAGCACCTGGGAAAACAAAGCAAAAGTTATTGCATCCTCAAAAGATTAAAAAAAACCAAAGAAAACAAGTTTAGGAAGAAAAGTGCACACTTAAGATTTCACGGTACCCAAAGTTATTAGGTTAAGCGGTCAGAAAAAGCACAGCAGTTCTGCTGGGAGAAGGGTCGCTGCTCCCACTGCACTGGCTGTAACTCCCTCAGGGATCCCTCTAAGGATGTCTCCTTAGGGTTCAGACAGCATATTAGGATCACCTATCTTTAGGCCTATTTCCATAAGTTTTGTGGGGAATGTGACCTCAAAGACCTGTCTCACTTGCACTTAACTCAGGTTGGCCAAGTGGAACCAACAGATGCAAAGTGTGACCAGATAAGGTTGGTCTCCTGAAGCAACAAATGCCATCACATACCATCATGTCACTATTTCCCAAAAGCACAACCTACAGTGCACAAGTCTACTCAAACAAGACCTCAGACATCACTCTTTCAGCTCAGCAGTCCTTGCAAGGATGGCAAGAAGGGCAAGTTTTGCAGCCCTTCTGCCTCTTCTTTTGCCTCTGAGACTGCAATTTATTTTGAGGAGTTCAAGTTATATCTGTGAAAACAAGGATTTCCTCCTGTAACTCCTGGCAGAGAAGTTGTGGCCCCAGACACCTCCAAAGAGTGCCAGGCCCCTCCTGACCATTGCAGTGCCATGCCATGCCCAAGATTATGCACAACACTGTCATTCCCATTTATTCCCAGGACCTCTCCAGCTGCTCAGGAGCTTCAAGTTAAGATCAAGGCACTAACTAGCAGCAAGAGCAGCTATTTGGCCAGCCTCAGCCTTAGGGGCAAATTCTGCTCTGCCCAGTTACAGGCACTGAGTGACTCTTCCCGCAGCACACCTCAGTGAGGAACAGTGGTACGGGACTTGCAGGATCAGTGGCTCCTCAGATGAAGCCAGCAAAACAGGATGAGGGGGTACAATTTCCTGTCTGAAGCTTTGATACTGAAAGCAATCCCCCCCTCCCCACACACACATTTCCACCAGGCTTTCATAAATGTTGAAAAAGGACAGTCATTTCATCAAATGATTACAGCAAGTGGATATGGCTCTTCTATGAACAATTCTTCTAAGACTAACTTCCAACAGTTAGACCAATATCAAAAGACCACCAGATGGAAAATATTGCTATCTTTTTTTCCCTTAATATATTCATCTAAGCTAGTGCTAATAGCATTGCCGTGTGCTTTATGGGAGTAAGTATTTAATATAAGATTGTTTAATTCTTTCAGAGAATAAGAACTTCTTTTGGAAAAGCAACCAACAGCATTTGCCTTGTAATTTGTACAGCCTCCTTACAATGTAGCATAGTCAAAGAGCTTTATGAATAAAAGCCTTCCCATATGAGTCACTATTATAATTTTTTCTAAGGCTGTAGTATCATAAGGACATGGTTTGATCATCACGGTTTGACCTGTCACAAGCCTCCCTTATGGAAAACAAGTTACTGTTTATCAGAGCAGAGCTCATGTGATTTAGCTAAGTTGGCACCAGACAAGCACTTGCACTCCCCCAAAGCTCTGGCAGTTTTTGTTTTCCAGATGATTTCCATTAGTTGTGGAAACCCAAGAAATAACACATTGCAGGGAAAAAAAAAAAAAAAAAGAGAAAAAAAAGCAAAGAAAAAAGCAGACATTTAGTGTCTAGCCTCCACTGGATAGGGACCATTCATGCCCTGCTCTCATCATTTAACCAACCTCCTGCTGGTGGCTGTGCCCAGTGTGAGGCAGCAAACAAGTGACCCTTTCAAAGGGAGAGCAATGGAGTGTTCAGAAAGATGCTTTGTCTTATTCATGTCTGTGTATCCACAAAAGAAACACATTCCATGTGTTCATTCTCCTTGATGGGTGGGACACCACTTAAAGTGATGGAGTGTTCAAAAGGCAGGAGCGAGGAAAAAGGCGGCCAGGCCCCTTCTCCAAAATTAGTGATAAAAAATGCAGCCAGCCTACTTCTCCAAAATGCCACATACACAGCTTCATACCAGAACAGCTGCAGCAATGCCAGGGCTGCAGCAAGGCAGTGAACTTCACTCTTCTAATCTCTGGTGTTTCAGCAGGGACACTGGAAACCTTTGGCAACTTGACTTGGGAGCCAAGCAGACAGAGCTCAACATCAAGCAGAAGCTGGGGACACCCCAGTTGTTATAGTGGTTTTTAATTAACTGATTGCAGGTTTGTTTGTAAACACTTTTAAACTCAAATTACAACTCTGCAGTAAAGGTAGCAATGTTAAGACTTAAACAGAGAAGATGTTTTTGTGCATCATCCATACAGAACACAGATCATTAAATGCCTCTGAAAATGGTCACCATTTGCCATCTTTTTTTCCTTCCTTCTCTCCTCCTTAGGAGTAATAGCAGTATATAATTAGAGAGATAATTTACTTTATACTGGACTACTCTGGAGGAAGTGAAAAAGAAAATCTGTAGTTTCTCATGGAGAAATTTGACAAAGGGCTAAATGCCTTCCACAGACCCACTGTGCACAAAGCCAGGCACAGGGATATTTTATGAGAAGCTAACAGTCCTCTGCTATCAAAGGAAAAGCCTCCTGGCTTGGTGACATGAAGCCATTCCTGTCCTTTGCTCCCACAAGCAATAGCTATGGAAAGAAACAAGCAGCAGCCAAGCCCATAACAACAACAGGGAGATAAAATATGCAGCAAGAAGGATGAGGAGTAACAAATGACGGCATTTTTTAAGCACTTGTCACAACAGTCTTTGGCCAATTTATCATTACACTTGGCAATGAACTTTTTTGGTAATCATTCCCTGGTACTAAATCAGCTATGGAGAGGGACTAATAAGGATTTGACTTACATTTTTGCAAACAAATGAAGATAAAAAAATGCCACTTACTATGGTTGTCCTAAAGAGAGACCACCCAAAAGAGCTGCAGAAAGCTAAGACAGCAACCAGTGTGCAGCCACATATGATGAAGTGACACTTTTCCAAGTGTGCTGAGATTATCAGATGGAGCTGGTCACTGGCAGCAGGAATTACTTGCAGGCATGCAACTGAGTGCAGAGTACAAGCCTGAGTCACTGCAGTGGGGATGAGCTGTCACCCCACCCAGCCATGGCACATCTTCAGGGCTGCTTTGCCAATAAACTTCCAGCTATTGACTCCACATCTATACCAGGAACACCCTCTTCTTCTGCAAGTGGCTCTTCTGCAGCTCCCATGCAGGACATCTACCTATGAGAAGAAACTCTCAAATCCCAGGGAAATCTCAAATGGAAAGGAGAGTCCCTGTTCAGTACTGGACTGCTTGGCTGGCCACAAGGCAGGACGAGCCAAGGGCTCAGCATCCTCTGGCTGCATCCCTTGCAAAAGAGAGGGTAAAGCCAGCAAGCCAGACTGGTTTCCTCTTCAGTGGCTCTAAACCTCTCTGCTGACATACACATCTAATTAAGACACTGCAACTAACAGAGAGTACTTCCAAGAATCAATGTTAATCATATACTTAACTCTTTTTCCTGAATCAGGATCAAATGATTGCATTTGACAGGATTAAACCTTCAGTAAGTAATTATGTGGATTCTAATACACTGCAGTCACTGCAAAAAGATTTGCATATGCTTGGAGGAAAACCTGGCCATTAATTATTACTCTTAATTTTCCACAAGGCAAAATTAACTACCCATGATACTCAAACATCTGATTTTATCTAGCAAGAATTATGCACTTTATTAGCCACTAAGAAAATACCCAAACAAGAAAATCAAGGCACACACAGACAATGTACAGACTGTCAGGCACCACCCAAGGCACATCCTCCACCCCAATATTAAAAAATATTTAAAATATGAAAAAAGATATCCCAATGCATACCAAAGAACACAAGAATGTATGTGTGGGTGTATAGGTGTACATGCATGCATTAAGAGCAGACCTGAAGGAATGATTTTATTGGATTTATAGATGCTTCTCACAGACCAAAGTGGCAGTTTGGGACAAACAGAACAGACACTATGCTGTACAAGGAAGTTTGGAGCAAATGGGTGCACTGCAGAAAAGAACCTGCTCCCTAAGGTACTTTGGCAATGGAGTAGTAGCAGAACATAAAGCTCAAGTGATTCGATGTTTATGTGGAGGGGGTCACAGGAGTTAGGAAGTATATTTCTCTCTTCATGGGGCTGCCAGTTATCCCTCAGAGAGGTCTCAAAATCAGGCAGTGGGAAAAGAGCTGGGTGTTTATTAAGCACTGCCTTCAAAGTGAAAGGTTTTTTGGTTCATGGGGAAAAAATTGTGAATTAAATTTTCACCACTGAGATTTAAGGAAAATAAAAAACGTTTTCCTTCATCTGAAGGAGAAACTTCTCAAAACAGTGGCAATGACCATTAGCTTCACTGCCAGCATGAGTGGTACCCCAAATCTCAGGCAACACCAGAAGCCCATGATGCTTTTTACATTTAGTCTGTCAGAAAAAGCAGCTTACCATCATTTCCACAGGAAATGTAAAGTTGGCTCTGTAGGAATTGAACAGAAAAAAATCTTACCAACAGCTGAAGATGTTCACCCAGTGACAGTTTAGATTTGACATTAAAATAAATGTTTTTACAAGTTTGTCCTGGCTGCCCAGGCAGGCCTGTGCCTGATGCTGGAACTTCTGCTCTTTCCTGAGCACTCCCTACATGCCAAAGAGCAGCACAGTGCATGCTTCTGGGATCTGCACCTCTGCTGACAGAAGTTCTCAGCCTGTCTGGCTGCTCTGGACTGAGCACACTTATTGTGTCATTCTTCATTAACGCCCTGAGTTTCAGAGCATCCTGCTGAATTAAATGCAAGGTGTGCAAACATCAGCTGTTAGCATACAGCCTGCTTCAGAAGCACTGGGAGGGGTTTTTCAAGCTCTCAGCCAGCAGCTGCCACAGTAATAGCTTTTGGCCTGATTATACCCAACCCAACTTTATCCCCCAGCTCTTACAGAAGTCACAAGATAGGATTTTTTCCCCAAAAGCCTCCCCAGGAACTTGTGAACATGAAGGGAGAGATACATCATCAGGAAGGACCAGCAAGGGGGTAGCAAGACAGGAAATGAGTTAAGGCTATTTTTTTCAATATATTCAAGAGTTAAGACTGCTTTTTCAGTGTATTTGTTGTGATTTAGTCTCACAGTTGGGTTTTTTCCCCCCCCTTTCTACACATTTTATTCTCATGACTGCTTGAGACACATGATTAACCTGTATAGAGAGATACAGGCTCAGCTGGACATGCAAGAAGGGGTACTGCAGATGGGCACTGCTGCCAACGTGGATCCCACAGAAGCTGCTGGGATGTGGCACCCAGAGCTCCCCACTAACACCCTTCACTCTGTGTTTTCTGCTGGCCAAAGCACCTCAAATCCCACAAGCAGCCAACTACAAGGACAGAAACAAAAAAAAAAACCAAACTGGGTGAAAAAGCTGCCCAGAAATTAGGTGGAAATTGAGCAGGGCAAGCAAGGATTTTCACCACTGGGAAAGCTCAAAGTGGTCAATGGAGACATTAACCCTGTGGTGTGTAGGGCACAGGGCAAGGCTCCACCTTCCCACCTCTGAGCACCCTCCAGCATGGCAAGATGCACCAGAGAGCATCAGTAGGAAATAAGATGGGTTTAGTGCAGCAAATCTGTGTTTGGACAGACATGCAGATGTTGTGGGTTGGCCCATGGTGAGGTACTTTCTAACCCAGCATCCTGCCACAGCTGATAAGCCAATTGCACTACCCAAGCCTCCATGAAGAATACAACCAAGTTTCTTAGGTGTCTTTACTCAACACATGATGGTTTCTGTGTCCTGGAAAGGTTTACAAGGTCTTTTTTGCATGATGAAACAAACAGAGATGCTAAAACATGTGGATTACTTCACTTCAGCCAGGCACAACCAACACTCAAACCAGAACTGAGCTGAATTTTGGCAGAGGCCAAAATGAAGCAGCTTGTTTCGATTTCCTCTGTGCTTGTCTAACTGGACCTGCTTAGGGCTGCAGTATCCTGCTCCAAGCAGTGCTTTGGGAATAAATATCTATGTTTTCAGCCAAGTTGTTTACAGTAAGAAAGCACATCTTACAATAGGCACAAACTCAGTTCAGAAACTGGAATCTCAATCCTGACTCAGAGCTACTCTTACTAAAAACAGCACAGATAAAATTCTTTAATTTGTGCCTCATACATTGCTGAGGGTGCCCCATATTTCGGTTTGGGGTTTTTTTTCCCTTCATTAGAAGAATGGGTGATTTAGCTATATTTGGATGGTTTCTGTTACCATACTACCTGATCATCTGTAGTATATTTACCCAAGAGCTGCCAAATAATATAAGGAAATAATATCAAGCCACAATATAAGGAATATACATGTGCAACACAATCCTCACAATCCTATTATTTCCATTTTCATGTTCCCAGTATACATAAAATTGCATAAAACAAGGTCTAGCTGCAAAGAAATAACAGGTGCAGGATTTCAAGCAGCAAAGATTCCCAGGCCTAGAAGAGAACAGCTCAGTCACAGCTAAGCACTACCAGATCCAGCTTAAAATCCTCACAGAACTAAAGCTGACCATGGGTGTCTAAAACACAGCCAAAAGTAAACTCAGGCTGGTTCTCCTCCTGCCCCTGAAGGAAGCCAAAGTGGGGTGCAGGCACCAACCCCACAGTGGCAGCAGTGTTGGGTGCTGCAGTTGGATTTTCCACACTTCCAGCAGAGAAATCCTCTGTGATCCAGCCAGAATCTCGTTTATTTCCTCAAACTTCCATCAAAACTAATAGCTACTTGGTGGCTTCACAAAACCTCCACGGCCTCTGTAAACATTTTAATCAGTTTGTACAATTAAGAGCAACCGCACGTAGGAGGAAAATTGCAGGTATCTGGCACTGTGCTGCAACAGAACAGGAAAGCAGAGCAGGAAGGGAAGGTAACAGGATGAGGTGCCAAGAGAATGTGAGGTGGGAAGAATGCAATTATCCCAACAGAAATAGGAGCTGAGAATTCATTTTTGGAAAAGGAGTTCAATTTTTGTACTCTGGGGCAGGTGTTTCCACCCAACACTTCCACATCTGCCTCCGAGTTGCTCTTTTGCAGACCTAAAAATGGACTCTGACATTTTCCCTTAGTTTAGCACTCCTGAGCCTTTTCAAAGCATGACTACATAAGGAAGTGTTTGAAAACAAACCTTGCTTTCTATTTTACTACCAGCTGAACACGACAGCTCACAGAACCGGGCATATCCAGGCCATAACACCCTCTCTGTTCCCCCAAAAACCTTACTGGAAACATCTTTGGGCTGTGCCATAAGCAGCCAGCCTGCTGAGCTGTGAGGACTGTGTAGGAAATAGGTGACAGCTGTAACAGCAGCGTGGCTGATTTACTATCACTTTCTGAATGCAAACCACGTGGTGCACTCTCACCCTTGCCCTGGGCCGGACAGATTTCTCATACTTATTTTCATATTTAGTTTTCAACTGAAAAAGCTCAGTTTTCAACCCCATGTTTCTTTCTAACAAGTTCTCAAGATTAAGCAAAATAATGCACTAGCAAGATGTAGTCCACGTTTTCATTCTTGCTTTATGAATCTACTGCAGTCCCAGATTCAATTTGAAATAGTTTTAATACTGGAATAACTGAAAGATGAGAACTTAAGTCATCTGAAAGAAAGGCACACTTTACTGAACTCTACAGTTCAACTGTGTGTTTGATCTTTATGTAAGGAAGGAAAATGAAAGAAATAAAAGAAACCATGATACACAAGCACTATTTCAAACGGGATCCAGCACTTCTAGAGCAGAAATAGAAAGAAGAACTAAGGGGCCCAATACAAGGCAGTGTATGGAAATGCAAACCGTCTCTTTCATTGCTTTAAGAGGAAGAAATGTGCACATATCAAAAGCAGATCTAAAATTAAAAGAAGCAGGTTAGAGTACAGAAACGTGGATGTATCCAGCCAGTTTCTGAATGAACAGAGCTGCCACAGGGCTCAGATCCAATCTTAGCATTCCCAGTCTGGTTGTCCTCCACTCCCCCGCACACTTCTTGCAGGCCACAGTGTTCTGGGTCAAACCCACATCTACTGCAATAGGTGTGTAGCTGCATGTAAACAGCAGTCTGGGGCACCTTATCTCTTAAGCAGTCTGGTATCTGACTAATGCTATTCATGATAGGTTTGCACAGATTCACCACAAATTCAAAGTCCCATTCCAGTTTCCACTCTCCTGACATTCACCTGACTCAATCCTACAGATGATGGAGATCAGGTATACAAGGTATACGAGGCTGAATGCTAATAACCAGGTACCTGCAGTAAATCGAACCATCTCTGAAAGGGTGGAAGTCCTGTGATTCAGCCCTGTCTCAAAATGGGACAGTACTGCTTATTCACCTTTGAAATCTTCATTCATCTAGTGCTAATCTTATAGAATCACAGAAAGGCTTGGGTTGGAAGGGACCTTAAAAATCATTTAGTTCCACTCCTCATAAGTACTTCTGTAGCGTGGGGATGGGGGTAAAAAAAAAAAAAAAAAGATAGTAAAATAATTAGGAAACTTGGCCCTTCACCTATAAAGCACAGTTTCATCTACCGAGTCACAGCAGAAATCGAATACTGAACTGGAACAGTTGCAGAAGCGCAGTGGAGCAGGGGAAGCTTTACCGAGCTCTCCCACTGCCCGCCCTGCGGGGCACCAGCCCCACTGAGCCGCCGGCCCCCGCAGAGCAAACGCAGAGCTCTGGCAGCCCCTTCTCCGTGGCACCTGTCCCTGACAGCTGCCGAGTGACACCGAGATCTCACTGTCAAATACCCCGAGCGCCGGGAACGGCAGCAGCTCCCGGGACACATTCCGGGACACATCCCGGCTGGCCGCTCCGGGCTGAACTGTGCTGGGAAACAAAGGGCGCCACGGCTTCACCGCTCCCCATCACTCCCGGGGGGAAGATGCGACGGCTGGGCTGACACGGCTCCTGCTCGGGAGGTGCTGAGAGAACGGCAGCGGCCAGGGAATGCCCCAGGAAGGAGGAGGGCACGGGGAGGCGCGGGGAGGGCTGGCCGGGAAGCCCAGCACACCTGAGTGAGCCGCACGGAGGCACGGCCGGCTGCCAGGGATGCGCTCCGGGAAGGCTGCCTTCCGGGAAGGCGGCTCTCCTCGCCGCGGCCCAGAGGCGCCCATGTGCCCTGCCCCGAGCGGGAACCCCGAGCGGGAACCCCGAGCGGGAACCCCGAG
>VZRZ01003250.1:763771-853014 GCA_013398175.1 Climacteris rufus
CCCCGCCGAGCGCTGCGCCCCCGCCCTGCCGAGCCCTTTGTCCGCCGCCACCCGGGACAGGGCGGCTGCCGCCTCACCGATGGAGACCTCCTGGGCGAAGGCAAGGGAGATGAGGAGCAGCGGCAGCCCCACGGCGATGCAGGTGACGATCTTGTCCAGCGCCAGCTCCAGCCGCAGCCCCTTGTAGCGCGTCTCCGGCGGCTCCTTCAGCAGGAAGTCGGAGAAGACGTACTCGGTGGCGATGTGCGCGATGGCCATGGCGGGCTCGGCGCGGCCGGGCACGGCTGTGCTCTGCTGGGCTGGGCTGTGCCGTGCCGGGTCAGGCTGTGCGGGGCTCCGCCCGGCGCGGCTCGGGAACGCCCCGCAGCACCGCCCCGCCCGGCCATGGGGGTGGGGGGCGAGGAGCGGCCTCGGGTCGGAGCGGGGACCCCGCGCTGTGCCCAGGGAGCCTGGGGGTCACAGAGTCACACAATGGATTGGGCTAGAAGGGCCTCTAGAGATCATCTAGTGCCAGCCCCCCTGCTATGGGCAGGGAGACCTTCCACTACACCGCATTCTGCCTGGCCTTAAACACCACCAGGGATGGGGCATCCACAGCTTCTCAGGGCAACCTGTGCCAGCACCCTCACAATAAAGAATTTCTTCATACAATCCATTCTAAACCCACCCTCGTTCAGTTTAAAGCCATTCCGCTTTTTCCTGTCACTGCATATCCTCGTAAAAAAATTGCCATCCCTCTTTTTAATGAGCTGTCTTAGGTACTAGAAGGCCATACTGAGGTTTCTACAGAACCTTGCCTTCTCTGGGCTGAACACTCACAACTCTCTCAGTCTGTCTTCTAAGAGAGGTGCTCCCGCCGCTGTTCAGAGCATCCTTGTGGCCTCCTCTGGATGTGCTCTAGCATGTCCATGTCTTTCTTATATCAGGGCCTCCAGAGCTGGATGCAGCACTCCAGGTGAGGTCTCATGAGAGCAGGCTAGAGGGCCAGAATCACTTCCCTCACCCTGCTGGCCACGCTGCTTCTGATGCAGCCCAGGATGAGGTTGGCTTTCTGCGCCCTGAGCACACACTGTTGGTTCGTGTCCAGCTTTTAATCCACGAGAACCCCCAATGCAGGGAGCTCTCAATGCATTCTTCTCCCAGTCTGTGCTCATGTCTGTGATTGCCTCAACCCGGATACAGTCTTTGAAAGAAGACTTTTTGTGTCACACTTCATGCCCATCCACTTGGGTCCTCTTGGCTGGGCACCACCAAGAAAAACCAGGCTCCATCTGTGCTGTGCTCCCATCAGCTGTTTGCACACACTGTGAAGATCCCCTGAGCCACTTTCTCCAGGCTGATGAACCCCAGCTGTCTCAGCACACACCTCCCCACCCCAGTCTCACAAATGCTCCAGGCCCCTAACGTACCTAGCACCATGTATTATGGCATTTTCCCTGCTGAAGCTGCTTGATCACCACTTCTCAGATTGCTTTTTGGGGGAGTCAGTGGGGTGCCTTCGCCTTTGATGACCCTCAATTCACTTGTCCCTTTGTACTTTTCCTGTTGGTTTCTGGACCTCTGTAAGCCTGGTGTATCCTCAGCCCAGGAATCAGAGAGGTGGCTGTCAGCCCCATGAAGAGCCGCCTCCTGTGCTGTGCCTTCATGCAACACTCCCCCAGCTCATTGCTTCTGACAAAAGGGACAAACTATTCCCTTCACCACTCAACTCTCCCTTTTTAAAACTGCTATCCTATCTGCTTTCAATTTTCCTTTCTATTTTTTCCAAGCCAAGGAAATCATTCCTCATATGAAAACTGTTCTACAGCACTGATTCCCTTTCTCGTTCTTTCTGAGCTGGTCTTGTGCTGCTGTGTCCTTTGCTGGCTGAGGCCAGGGGATTTGACTCATTCTGTATACCAGATGCCAGTGCCCCAGACATTTATGTAATGGTACCAAGTGCGTTTCTGTTTTGCTCTGTTCTTAATTCCTGGTGCTTCCTAATGTTGAATTGCCTTTTTGCCCACTAAAAGCACTGGACCTAATGTTGTCATTAAACTACTACAAATAGATCCCATTTCTGAGATGCTTAGACAGCATGATGCACATAAGGTCAAGATTGCTTTTTCCCCACACATAGTACTGTAAATGTATCAGTACCAAATTTTGTCTTTTTATCATTGATTTTTCATGCTACATGTGCTTAAGATTGTCACTCAACTTGGCCACCCTTTTTCACAAGACTTAGTGAAGAGCAAGGGTCCTCGTAGCACCTTGACTTTCAAGTGAAATCTGACCAATTTTCACTGTCTTTTAACCAGTTATTTAATCTCCATGGACTCTTCGTCTCATCCCAGGGTGATTTCATTTCCTTAAGAAGCTTTAACTAAAGACCTTCTCAAACATCTTGTGGAAGTGTAAGCAGGTATATTCATCCACCTCTCTTATCTGTGCACTGAGTCCTCCAAAAACCTAAGGCACTGTTTGCTTTGGGGAAAAAAAAGTGTAAATTATTCCATGTTCTCTTCTGTTTCTTTGGACACTTTCCTAGTTTTGTTTTTATAACAGTTTCAGCCAGCTCCCATTGTGTGGCTGACAGAGCTGTGCAGTCCTCTGAAACGTTTATAAAAGTTGACCTTGCATTTGTCACCTTTCCAACTTTTGGTTCTAGGATAGTGCCCAGCTGCTACCTCCGTTTACAATCCAGATTTGTCATACTTGAGGGCCTGTAGCACTCTGCAGAGAATGTGCCTGCTCTGGTGACTTGATCTGCTGTTCATTTTGTTGGTTAACTCTGATCCTGCCAGTGCCTGAGCCCAGTGCGTGTGCTGTCCCTCAACACAGGTGTCAGGGCACAGCTAGCACAGGGCTGCCTGCACCAGGCAGGCAATGGTAGGCTCAGTGCTTTACAATATCCTTGATATTCCATGGTCTCTGTGGCAGGTTGTGTCCCCTGCTCCAGCAGCAGTGACGTCCTGGGGCCCTTTGGAGGCTTCATTCTGGTTTCACAGCCACCATCCAGCTGAGAAATGTGCCAGAGGCAATGAACTGTGCCAGAAGGTTCATACAAATAGCTGGATTTTTTATTCTCAATGTAATCGCTTTGGCAGGCCAGTTTTTACAGTCAAAAGATATTTATGACTCTGTTTCTAAAACATCAGGCGCATTAGCTACCCTAGAAGGGAAGTACCAAATAATTTCATTTCTTAACAGTGCATGTTTAACTGAAAGGCTTTAATTTTATATGTATACAGAGAAAAAAAATTCTGCACAGACAGATAGACAGTGTTTTTGCACAGAACAGGAGACCCCAATTTTAATGTTTATGAAACAGGAAGAGGAAAGGGCTTAGAGCATCTATTTTTGCCAGCTCAAATGCAAGATTTTGAGAAGGAAATTTTGTTTGTTGCTATAATGTAAATTCTCTTAGGGCTCACTCCTGCATATCCACTTCATGTGTGTGCTTTTAAATAACAGAGGAAAGCAGAGAAATAACTGAGAAAGAAACTTCAGCATATTGTTTGACTGGACATCAATGCAGTACATGTTTAAGCTACAGTAAGTGTTGTGCAGTAAAATTTCCTACCTTTGAACATACTTTAAAATACAGAAGTGGAAAAAATAAAATTTAAAAAACCCCCAGGAACTTGAATTTACATTCAAAATCAAATTTGTATAAACAGTTTCACAAAGGTGTTCTGGAGTTCCTCTGCAAGAGCTGGTGTGAGCAGGCGAGAATAAGCACTGTCTAACTAAAAATAAGCTGTAAACATTCAAGTATCACTAAACATGGCCTGATTCTGTCTGTCTTCCTCACAGAGCACAAAGATCAGCCTCCTGATGGCTTCATTACAGGTAGGGAGTGAGGTGCTGCTTGGTGCAAAGAAGAGGTACAGAATCAGGACCACAACAAGCAGCAATTACAAAGTCTATTAATCTCTTGAAGGTTGCTCAGGGCTAGATTTTTAAAGAGATAAATAAAAACTGTTAGAAACTAACAGTAGGGGGATTGCTGAATCTATCAGGTGCTAAAATATATTTGTACATCCCTAAATGCCTTCAAAAATCTGTCCCTAGTGCACAGTTTCCTCATTTAACAGGGAAAAAAAAAAAAAAGAGAATCACTTGAATTTGGTGAATTCATTGAGCCAGACTTTGGAAAGCAGGGAGTTAGAGATTAGCACCTGCTCCTACAGAAGCTGACAGCTCAAACCAGTCCCTGGTGGTGTTTATTTCTTAGCATGAGCCCCGTGTTTCTGCACAGAGCACATGGATGCTGTGCTGCCTGCTCCTTACTCCTGTGGAAAGCCTGTGGGTGCTAAGAGGTGTGCTGCTCTGCTCAGCTGCCAGATTGGATCTTGGACAAAGCTCAGCTGAACACCAGAAGAGTGGAAATGGCGATGGGTGGCTCTCAGAGCCCTACAGCTCATGTTCACTCTCGTGAGCACTGGCCATGGGGCAGGACTTCAGCATATGCCTTGCTCCAGTTTGATTAGCAGCATGTCACCTGGCAGTATTAGGTTAATGGTTGGACTCAATGATCTTAGAGGTATTTTCCAACCTTAACGATTTTATGATTCTGTGTCGTGAAATCCAGTGAGTCCTTGTGAATGATATTAAAAGTGGGGATTTACAGGGAATCTGCCAGAAGTGCACTTTTATCATGCAGAGCCGTGTAATGAATCCTGTTTCCTTGGTGGGTGATGAAGCAGAAGAAGATTAATGCTGTTGACAGTAGAACAAGTCCGATGAAAAAAAAAGCTGCGAGTATCAGGCTGGCTTCTCCAGGACTCAAAGTTTTGCCAAAAAAATTTCCCACTTTGCTGTCATAATCTGTTAAAAGAGAGTCATTAATGAGAAATCTATGCATGAATCTGAAAAGTTTTAAATGACATTTTAAAAAATCCTTACCCTCTGCAGTGGTTCTATTTGTTGCAGTAGTTTTATTGTATGCTTCAGTTGTGAGTCCTCCTTCTGAAGGAGCTTCCCATTCTCTTCTCTCTTCTCAGAGAAAAAAAAAACATAGTTAAGTTGAAGGCCTAAATAATTTTTTTTTTTTCAGGTAGAGCTGATTTTATTTAGTTATTTCTACCTTGTTGATCTGAACAGAAATCATTATTAGATCAGCACAGCTGTTCCTCTGGGGAGCTCTGTGGGCAACACCCCCCCTCTCTGTAGGCATCTCTGTTACTCCACTACTTACTGTAGTGATAGGACAAGGGGTAAATATTTTAAACTGAAAGAGGGGACATAAGGAATAACTTTTATTATGAGGGTGGTGAGGTGCTGGCACAGGTTGCCCAGAGAGGTTGTGGATGCCCCATCTCTGTCAGTGTTCAAGGCCAGGCTGGATGAGGCCTTGAACAACTTGATCTAGTGGAAGGTGTCCGCATCCATGGCAGGGGGGTTGGAACTGGATGATCTTTAAGGTCCTTTCCAACCCAAACAATTCCATGATTCAGTTCTGCTTTTGCTTGTCCATTTGAAATCTCACAGCCCACATGAATATGTGGAATCAAATAAATTCATCATATCCAAGGAAGGAGTATTTTGGCTGCATTTGGCAGTTGCATTTGTCATCGTGTTGCTACAGGGTTGAAGGTATGAGGTGGGCCTACTGCCACTGTTTCAACCCTTGCAGAGGAGCATAGCCAGCACATTGGGGACCCAGGCAGGACATGCTGGAACCAGATATTTACTGAAGTTATGTGATGTGGAGAGGCTCACAAAACACTTTTGGCTTCACTCACATATGCTGGAAGAGAAAAGCACCACTGGAAATATTTGCCAACATTTCTTAGTCAAGGGATCAACTTTTTCTTGAACAAGATGAACAGTCATTTTCTGGAACTTTTTTTTTTTGTCCCAACTGATGTCTGCCTATGCAGGGAGGAGCCCAAACAGCTCTGTGAGTCAGCAGGGGTCACAGAAAGGCACCAGCACCATGCCAGCCTGTAGGCCCTCCTGCACGCTGTGTGACATGAAGGCTGAAAGCAGCTTTGCAGATATTTCCTGCACCATCTGTGGATGACAAATGGTCCCCAGGCTGCCACTGCCTCAGAAGGGCATTTGTGAAGCAGTGGCTCTTTTTGAGTGGCAAAGTGCAGCAAAGATTGCTGTCTTTGCCATGTCATTGGGGGTGTTTGTCCTGTCTCCTATCACTGCGAACTGGCCCTGGCAGTAACGTGCAGGTGCTTCCCGCCAGTGTGCAGGGGTGACATTATCTCTGTTCTTCTCCTCCCTGCCTTCCATCCAGCTGTGCTGCAACAGCACCTCTGAGTCCTAGGACGTTTCTGACACTGCACCTGATTTATTGATGGTGTAGGTTGTCTCCATGCCAGCGTGGATGTGATCAGCCACATGACAGTGCAGAAGCCACGTTCCAGGGTTTTCTGCTACGAGTTCAACCGTCTGGAAGGTCCCAGGGAAAAGGTCATATACATCTCCTCTGTGGTCCTTATCTGTCTGTGGCAAAGCAACACCAGCATTGAGAGAGTTGTGCCTCAAATACCCCTCCATGGGCACTGAAATATTCCACTTAGACTTCCAGCTCCTTGAGGCAAATCAAATGCTTCTTGTTGTACATTTCTAGTGAGTGTCATCCAGGGAAACTGAGTTCTGCAAACACCTCTCATTTAACCATTAAATAACAACAGGAGACACCTCCTGATGACTCCAACTGGTGGTGGAGCACAGGTGTTTCTTTGAGATATAGATTTTTTCAGATAGTCCTGCCCCTGGCAAGCTGTCACAACATAAAACCATACTCTAAGCAGGTATAACTCTTATCATTTCATCCCTGTATCTTCTCTTATACCTACGGGTAAACATGTATTTTAACCCATCTAACCATGTCCTCTAATAGCGCCCTGTATTCATGTTTCATAATAAGCTCACTGTAATAGAAACTTTGCAAGGATTTCATTCATTTTGTAATTCCTTCAAATGCAAAACTCCCACCAACCTCACCATCAGCCCAGGGCTCTGTATCCAAGCTACAAAACCAGGCTGGAAATCTGGATTTATTTTTTTCCAGAAATTTCCCATCATGCTATAAAAGTTTTAATTTGATTTATTTTACCAACCTTGAAGATGAATGTCTGTGCGTGGAAGTGAACTGTATGGATATCCACTTCATTGCCCATTCCTATCAAATACCAGTTTGTCCTATCACCTTCATTCATTGTTAGACCCAAGAGACTGTTATAAATCTTCCCATTGATTGCTGGAAGGATGACAAAATAGGAATTATTAACAACTGGCCATGGTATGGGTGATGATAACCTCCACTTCAAACACCCTTTGCATTTTCAGGGGAGAAGGAGAGCCTGGGCAGTGAGGGGACAGGGATGTGTGGTCATGGCAAGTGCTCTGCATTGTGACCACTGCCACAGCAGGGAGGCAGTCGTTCTTTTGTTTCAGTTTCCAAATCATGTAAGTATGCATCAGCAAACGTTTTTCTGTCTTAAAAACCATCAGACTGGTTCTTTACTGGTTGAGATTGAACTCCTGAACAAACTGGATTCATGCTGAGAAGCTGCATGAAAAAAGAGGGAATATAATTGTTGCCTAGAATGGGTACCAGCTGTAGAAAAAAAGTTTGCTTTGCCAGGGCTGTTTGTGTCCCCATCCAGTCTGTTCTGCCTGGTTCCTGGGCTAGTTGTTACTACAGCCACAGTTTTAAAATATCATCCTTACAGTCCTACAAAACAAGCCTGCAAGGAACACAGCTCCCAAATGACAAGGGAATTCTGGCAGGGCAGCCTCTTCCCAAGAGTATAAGAGTAAAGTATCTTGTTGGAAAAAATCTTGGCTGGGACTCATGAAATCATTTTGTTTCCAGCCTTTCAGTTTATCAAGTTGTCACATGGCTGGGTAACTGCAGGCTAAGTCCAGTGTCTTCCTAAAAGGAGTGTGGAAAATAAACCTCTTTCCTCTTGGCTGCTGCCACTGAGTCCTACATACCATGCTTGCAGTTGCCTTCTACAAAGTTCTCAGTGGAATTAAAATCATCAGGATTCTTATGAAGATATGTTTCAATATTTTCTTTCAAATACCAGGATTCATTTTCATCAAACACCATAAACAGAAGAGTAAATTCATGATCAATGTCTTTCCTTAGACCTCTTTCATCTAGAACTCCTTTTCTGCAAACTACAAGAGGCCCAATCAGACCACTGTATGTGTCCTGAAATAAAATAAATATATGTTACAAATCTTCAGTTCCTAAAGTTATGAAATATATACAGATTAACTAAAGATTAAATTGCTTTTTCCTATCAGACAAGACAAAATCAGTACTCTATCTGATTAAAAATTTCTTTCTCGGTGTGTCTCTGTGTTAATTTACCAAAGCAATGATCTCCAATTGTCCCTTTCAACCTTACCCATTCTGTAATTCTGTGATTTTGTGTAATGTTTTGCCTTCACCCAAAATCCCTTCAACTATTCTTTAAGGAGGAAATCACATTGCTGTGGTGTATCCTTTGGGATTTCAGTAGATTAAATTACCCAGGCATCTGCAACTGTTATCAAAAAGCACAAGGCATCTAGCTCTATAAATCATCCCTCTAGCCTGTGGTCCTCTCCCAGCTGAGAAACAGGATCCTTTCAGAAGTATTATGCAAGGCAGGATGTGTTAGCCAAAGCAATGCAACCCTTAACAGCCATTTCTTTGTTACCTTTACAAAATTTGCTGTTGAATAATAAACCCAAGTGATACAGTTTGGATCTGTTTTACCAGGACCGGATCGTTCTGGGATATTCCACCTGTAGGTGTTTATTTCCCCTGAAACAGAGAGAACAATTTTACCTGGAGCAGATGGGTGTTAGAGGCTTTGAACAGTATCTAACTCAGATCTGCTACCCTCCTCATCAAAAAATTATCTGCACCAAAACTACCTGTGGAAGCATGCAGCAATGGGGTAGGGATATGATTCTGCCTTTCAGGAGGTGAGATTCCAGTGGTGTAAATGAAGGCAGATTGCCCTAGAATGGAAGATCTGCAAATGATACTGACAAAAGTGGCATCCCACAGAAGGAAGTTTACAGACAGGACTCTTCATCTTTCTCCTTGGCAAAATTTGTAGTAGTTTTATGATCTTGGCTGCTGATGCTTAAGGTCAGTTGAAGACATTGGGAGTTAAGCCCAGAAAATGTTTCATGGACTTCTCAATTGAAAAGAGCAGAAAGATGTGGCAGTTGCCACTGGCATTTTGCACAGGGTGCTGCAGAAGTGTGTCAGCTGGGGGCCCAGGTAGGAGAGCTGAATATGTACCAACCTGCTGTCTAGGGGCAGCAGGGGGATTCTTTCCTCTTCCAGATAAGCTCCTGCTCCACAGCAATTACCAGAGAACCTCTGTCCCTTCCCACATGTCATCACCTCTGCCACATCCTCCCTGAGCAGAAATTCCCTGACATCTGATTCAAAAAAACCCAGAATAAACAGATGAGGAAATTACCTGTTTGGGTGAGGATCAGTTCTCTACACTGAACACAAACATCTGTGTTCAGATGAACTGCCTGTGCTGTGTTTCCCTGCTTGGTTTTCTTGCTCGTACTGCAGGAAAGGGTAGGAGACCAAGATGTGGTCAACACCTTGCCCTTTTAAGTGGTGGAGAAATGTTTAACCTGGCAATCTCTGTCCCAAAAGTCTTTCAGGTGACAACAGCCAAGAGCACACTGGGACATGCTATGGGGCAGGTGAAAACAAGGAAATCACAGAACTCTTGACCATGGTTTTAGTATAGCTACAGCTATCCCAACAGCTGCCAATAGCTGTGGGCCTCTATACAAGGACATTTTTCAAGCCTAAATGGTTGTGAAGTGACTGAGCCTAATTTTGTGTCACTGAGCCACTACACTGTATCATGCAACAGTGGGTTGTATTGTACAGCAGTTAACTACAAAAACAAAAAAATGCTGACTCTCAACTCTCATACAATATGAGATGGGTCTCATGTAAGTATTGCCATATCATTTAATAATATCATTTACAGGATAAGCACCATGTCATGGAGACATAGGCCAGGGAAGAGTTTATCACCCTCCTGTATCTAACCTATGTGTGACTGCCTCTTTTTAGAGGGTGTGATGTGAGAAGGGAGGCTGGTCATGGTCCTCCACCCCTTCCTTGCTTTTTACTCCTCATTTCAGGATGTTTGGAAGCTGTAGAAGGAAAAAAATCTCCACCCTACTTAAAATTTGATACACTTCAGCAGGCATTGATGGCCCATCTTTGAAGTACAAATAAAGCGTTACCCCCAAAAAGACTGATAAACATGAGGAAAATTGACGTTTTCTCCCTTTTTGCTGCTGGGTAAATGGAAGAATGGACAGGGAGAGGATAAAACTGTGGCAACTGGGAGCTGGTTTAGCTTAGGCTGCTATGGATCTGGGTCTGCATCTATTTACCATGGCCACCATAGTTTCTTTAGGAGTCAGCAGTGGTCTCGGGAGCACAGTTTATGAGGATATAAACCTGTCTGATGACTGATTTAGGACTTAGTAGAATTATACAGGCTCTGGCAAGTTTGGGGTAAGCAGTCCAGCCTGGCCTAGGAAGACAAACAGTGAGGGTTTCTAGATGATGGTGGTGGGAACTGAAGTGCCCAGAAGTTATTCTTGTTTTGAGGGATTTGTTTTCTGTGTTAACAGCTTTTTCCAAACTCCCGAGGAAAAGTCTGTCAGGGCTTGCTGAAGAATGCTTTTGGCTTATTGTCACACACAGACACCTTCCCAGGTCTAATTCACCCCAAGCCTGCTCCCATGTGGACACAGGAGACATGACAGTAGTGTTGCCATTGTTACACCTCAGCTCTCAGCCTAACAGCATCAACAACATCATGAGCAAATAACAAAACAAGGGAATCATATATAAATCAGCTCCTTTTTTTCTTCCCTCCCCCGTGTATTAAGCACAGGTATACATTCATCAAAGTCCAGCAAGGCAGATATTGGTTCATGTTTGGCCGTGAGAAATTTCGGCTTGCAAAGAGCTTTATTACATCAAAATTTATTTTCAGTTAGTTTCACACTGAAGTTCACAAATATTGTGAAAAAAAATTGCGTGGGTGTTGGAAAGGAAAGGTATGTACGTTTTGGGTAGACTATAATGCCTGGCTTTGAGTTTGACTTCCTACTAGAATGTAAAACCCAACAAAAAAATTGAAGTTCGAAAAGTTTAACAGGAATTTTCCGTTATGAAAAATTTCATAATAGTGCTGTGAGAACTATTTTTCACTGTTTTCCTCACTAGAAACTGAGGCATATTTGGTACACTTTTTCAAAGATCATTAGTTCACATGAGAGCTACGTTTTGCATTTTATGTATCAGCTCTGAATGCAAATGCCAATTCTGTGTAGCTTGAGAGAGGCAGAGTTAATATTGCCATCTGCAACTCTGCCACCGAGTTTGAAAGTTTTTAAATCTGTTTTAGAGTGTCAGTCTGGAGCCAAATGCATCCCTGGCTTACCTTTCTCTTGCCATAATTATGGGCCTGCCTCTCTCTGTTTTGGAGGTTGTACAGTGATATTACATTCCTGTTTCTACCTGTGATAGGAATGAAGGCTCATTCTCTGCCCAAACATGCTCACTTGATCAAGAGCCTACATGCATAACAACTCAGAATTGTAACTGAATAAACAGAGTGTATTATGCCTGGGAGAACATATAGATATGTGCAAGCGTGAAAGAAGGATTATCATTCATATGTCAAAATGCTTTTTATATACAGTCTCTGTAGCTCAAAGAAAAGAGGGGATTAAAAAAAAAAAGGACCCTTACCAGGGAGGGTAATTGGTGTCTCAGGCTGTTCTTCACAACCCACTTCTTCTATACCATGTGCACTTATTGAGTATGGCCTGCTGGCTTTGTTCTTAAATACAATCAGCACAGAGTCACCAGCCTCGGCATGGAGCAACGGCCCTACATTCAAATAGAAGATGCCAGTGATTAATGCTGCTTTTCTGAATTCAACAAACTTTCAGTTGGTTGGCCTAGGGGTGGAGCCAGGTTCTTTCTCAAAACCCTTGGATTTTTCTATTCTTCTAGCAAAGCCATCAAAATTGGTTTGTTATCTCAGCTGATGAAAAGCTTCATATATATAAATAACCTCTTTTTGGTCAATGTAGAGAACTGTTCACTCTGATGACAGGTCTTTGGATAGCTTATTTTTAAGGAAAATTCCTGTGGATGGTTTTTGTATCCTTCAAAATTTTATTTCTTAAACTTGTCATTGAGCTTTTTTTTTTTTAACTACTTTTTTTTTACTCTTGTCCTGCAAAAAAAAGGGAAATATTAAATATATTCCTAGAGACGGTTATCCTAAGGCAACAGTATGAAACTGTGTTAGGGGAGGCTTAGTTTCAATATTAGGAAAAGGTTCTTCACCCAGAGGGTGGCTGGGCACTGGGACAGGCTCCCCAGGAAAGTGGTCACAGCACCAAAGCTGGCAGAGCTCAAGAAGTGCTTGAACAATGCTCTCAGGCACATGGTGTGACTCTTGTGCAGGGCCAGGATTTGGATGTCGATGATGTTCCAGCTCAGGAGATGTTCTATAATTCTATGACTGTTTTATGACCAGTTGTTGCCCACTTCTCACTCTATAAAAAACATGAGCTGATGGTTATTTTTGGATGGGTAAAATTATGTCTTGCCCAATCGGAGATACAAATCCACCTCCTTAATATTGTCTTTATCTGTTTACAAGAGTCTCCCCCATGTTACAAACTCTGAAGCTAAGGTGAATCTGGGAACTGTCATAGCCCTCCTTAGGAAACCCCTTATTAAAGTTCAAGAATAAATTTTTTAATTTGGAAAGCATCTTTACACTCAGCAATTACATAAATAGTGTGTAAGATCACTGATAACCTGGAATAGGCATCAGTGTTCCTTGTTTTCCATCTTAAAAAAGCTGGAAAACCTCTGAGTTTTTTGAAAGCACTCCTCTCACTGACTAGCCTTGGTCTGTGAGATGTGATAGGTACTTGCCCAGGATTTCCAAGTGTTCCTCCTCTTCCGTCCTCACTTTGCGCTGTGAAAAGTTGCCACTTGTGTATTCTCTGTAAACCACCTTCTTGTATTTTGAACCGATCAGATCTTCTGCTTGGCTCAGAAAAATATGCCCATAGCTGCAAAATAAAAAGGCAATTAAAGTACTAATCCTGACATATCTAAAATCTAGTAACTGTTGTGTTATTCACAATAGATTTAATGAGAATATGCAGCTTGATCCAATATGATGATTGATGTGAGGGCCCTGAGAGATGCAGATTTTAAATAGCAAATGAGAGTGATAATACTCACTAAATGCACACCCTCTTCAAACAGGTAAAGCTGAGGATAAGTTGCACTCTCAAAGAACTTTTGGGAACACAAATCCTTCACCAGAGCTGTCAGAGCAGAGGTGAAGTTCAGGGTAAGAGTGGTTTTGGCTGCTTTCTCTGTTCACTCCAATAAAAGATACTGCCTGTCCCTGGAAACCTGAATCGGCTTATCACAATGGCTGCTGTTGCTATCTCGGCTATTAGTCAGCCACGGGAAGATGATAAATGAAGCTTGACCTTCAAAAGCAAATGCCATCATCTGAGGTGAGAGGGGGCTGCTTTACCCTTCCCTCTTGCTGCTGTGTGCTGTGCAGGTTGGATGCTTTCCCAGCATCACAATAAAGTGGAAGAGGATGCTCTCCAGATTTATACAGTCACCCTGCGTTTGTTGCTGCTCCCATGGGATCCCAGAGGGCTGACTCGCCGGCAGAGGACACTCACCACCCACTGTGCAGCAGAGCCTTCACCCTGTTCTGAGAGCAGCTGTCTCCTGGCAGCTCATCTCCAAGGTGTCCTTGGCAGGCAAGTAGCAAGGCTGGCTCACAACATGCTAAATAAAACCCAAAAAATGCCCCAGGGATACTGCTTACTTTAGTGATGGACTGTGTGTGCAACAGCAACCTTTGACAGTACTGGAGTTCATATTTTCTTAACTCACTTCATCACCTGTGATGCTTCAGGTTTATTTTTTACAGACTCCTTTTCCTTTTTACAATGTGCAGTTTCCCAGATGCTTTTCTAGGGTTTATTTTTGAAATAGGTTCCTTTTTGCTTTCACCAAAGTGTCCTCAGAGATCAGTGTATGCAGTATGAATCTGGAACATGTACTTTTTGCACAAGCTTTTTATTCCTTAGTATAATACAGTGTAGATGTGATTCACTTGCAGGGGCTACTTATTTTCTGACCTTTTAGGGGATCCAGGGGCTACCACGCTGCAGGGAAGCAGGTTCAGCATCTCCTTCATACACCTACATTGTCTACAGGGGTTACTGGGACAGGTGCCTGGGTTTCTCCTCTATGAACACCAGAGCACTGTGTTGGGGAGGCTGGGGACAAGTAACGGAGAGGAGGGCATTGGGGGGCATCATTGTATGGTTGCACCAGGACTGGAACACACACATGGTTTTAGAAAATTGGAAGCCTACTCGAGTTCAACAGCATTACAAGACACTGAGACAAAAATATTTGAAACTGGTGCCTGTGGACTAGGCTAGTCTGTGACTTTATAAATGTTTTTTCTTATTGTGTTTTTCCTTCTAAAAAGTACTTTGTGAAATGATGCTTCAAGTTTCCCTCCTGCTATGAGTGTGTCCCGTGCCCAAAAAATTGTTTTTTGCTTTGGGTACCTTTCCTTATAGCTGCTGATGTTGTAAATCTTTGGTGCTGAGCTCTTATTTGAGGCATAGTCCCACTCAATTTCCTCTGCAGCAATGTAGTAGAGCCTCATGGCTCCTCCCTGCTGCTGGGCTCGGGTGGTGTTGCGGCAGCTGCTGACCTCGTAGAGATGTTTCATCCCACCAACAAAGTGATCAAAAGTCCTGCAAACCACTTTGAACGTGCCTGGAAAGAAAAGCACATGAAATTTAGGCAATTAAAAAAAAAAAAAAAAGCAGGCTGGCAAATTAGGTCCTATGTACTTCTCTGATCTGTCCTCAGACAAACCTAATCTATGATGCTGTATGGAAAGCCAAGCAAGGAGATGTTTACACTGGATGATAGACTACTCTAGGCTGGAAGAGACCTCCAAGATTATCAAGCCAGCCATCAACCCAGCACTGCCAAGTCCACCACCAAACCATGTCCCTAAATGCCGTATCTGCAATCTTTTAAATACCTTCAGGGATGGTGACTTCACCACTTCCTGGGCAGCCTGTTCCAATGAACTAAAACTCCCCAATACAACCTCAGGTTATTTCCTCTTGTCCTATCACTTGTTACTACTTGGGAGAGAAGAACAACCCCCACCTCACTACAGCCTCCTTTAAGGCCATTGTAGACAGTGAGAAAGCCCCCATGAGCCTCGTTTTCTACAGGCTAAACACACCCAGATCCCTCAGCTGCTCCTCATCAGACTTGTGCTCCAGACCCTTCCTCAGCTCTGTTTCCCTTCTCTGGACACTCAATGTCTTTCTTGCAGTGAGGGGCCCAGAACTGGACACAGAATTCGAGGTGCAGCCTCACCAGTACCAAATACAGGGGGACAATCACTGCCCTGGTCCTGCTGGCCACACTGTTGCTGATACAGGCCAGGTGCCATTGGCCTTCTTGGCCACCTGGGCACAGCTGGCTCATGTTCAGCCACTGTCAACCAGCACCCCCAGGTCCTTTTCTGCCAAGCAGTTTTCCAGCTACTCTTCTCCCAGCCTGTGGCATTGCATGGGGTTATTGTAACTCAAGTGCAGGACCTGGCAGGAATTTGATCATAGGAAATGCTAGCCTGCTGCATCTTTGCTCAAAAATCACCATAAATTGTTTCTAACAATTTGAGTTAGATTAGCTTGGCCAGGGAACCTCTGACATGCAATTAGGTGTCTGGCAGCAGGAACAAGCTTGCCAGTGAACCTTCACTGCCAGTGAGCCCATGCTGCAGACATGCCCATGAGGAACACGAGAAAACGTAGGAGGAAGCATTCATTGCAAAACTCAATATAAAGGTGTGAAGAAACAAGGGGTGTGTTTCAGAGATGCTGATTCCTTGTGTCTGAGCACAGAGCCACTGCACAGAGCCTTCAGTGCAAGAGATTCTCCCCTCAACCCCTGCAGTTTGTCTGGTATAATCAGGCTAATGGAGGCCTCTTTGCAATACAGTTGCAGACCCACTATACAAGAATGTCTGCTTATAACCATTTGTTTATATGCACAGTTGAGATAAACCACATCTTTCTGACCCTTTGCATTCCCTCTATGAAAGGCCAAGCCACCATAGGCCTTTTTTTTTTTTTAGCTATGGTGGTCAAAGGCTATAGTGATTGTGGGAGCATATTTTGGCGTGAGCAGATTTTGATGTTTGTAGTCTCATTTTCTCTTTCCCATTTTCTCAAGTAGAAGCTGCCCATGATGTTGTCCTGTACAGCTCCACCTGCTAGCACTCTGTGAAGGAGGAAAGCACTTTCACAGCTGCTTTGTTTGTGAGTCAGTGATAAAACTAAAATCAGAAGCATAGCTCTGTCCAGACTAGATCTCTGTCCATTCCTTGTGCTTCTAGATCAAAAGTGATGAAAAAGATAAAATAACATGCAGTTTTAAAAAATCACATCCATTGGTGATTGTAAAGATCCAGTAATTTATTCAATTTCCCTTATTGCCAGTAGAATGTTAGCCAAAAATTAATAGTGTCTTAGAATAGTTGTTTTGTGTGAATCCTACAGTGCAGTTTCATGGCAGATGGTAGAAATGTTTGGGATATACTTAAGAAAAGTTTTGGTTGTGTTATAGACACCTGCAACAGAGGTCTAACCTGGCACATACACAACACCAGTGTACATTTCTGTCAGGTGTTCTGAGGTCATCTGTGCCAAGGATGGCCCTTGGCATAGCCTTGTACAACTCTGATGACTCTTGCTTGAAAGTGAGTTGCAGCAATGTAAAGCAATGTTGCACTCTACATTATGAAGCTTATTTGGTGTCTCCAGCAAACAATTCACCCTCTCCTAGTTTGAAATATGAATCACTGGATTACCCATGAGATTTAAAAGTATCTTTAATGTATAAGCTTCCAAAGAAACTCCTAAAGACTGACTACTATTGAAAAGCTTTTGTTGAAGTCCTAAAATACCTTAAATGATGCTGACTATCCACATAGCAGCGAATTTACTTTTCTAAAAAAGTCTGTTTGGAGATTTATAGAAATTCTGTGAGCATCCTGTCACCTATCTCTCTGCCTGCTGCTCTGCCCATCCCAAGGTCATTAAAGCCTCTGGTCTTTGATGCACATGCATGTTTGATTTATAGCACCTTCCCAGAAGAGTAACCCAGTCTGAATTCTCAGCTACATCCAGCTCCCACAGTCTCTGTGCTTTCAGGCTGCTTGTGCAGAGCAGAGCATGTCACTGACTGTTATTTTGCCTGTCTGCTATCAAGTGCCACACCACCAAAATCAGCTCATGAACGTACCCACACGGTCTGGCTGCATCAGTGCTGTCCCTGATAAATGAGGAAACAGGGCCAGCCCGTCCCTCGTTGTCCCTCTCAGGTCGATGGTGTTTCCTTGGAAGTGAACGCCGTGCATGTCGTAGTGACTGCCCAGCCCAATGAGGTGCCAGGAGACCTTGTCGTTCTTGCACATGGTCAGGCCTGGGAGATTGCCATACAAGTAGCCATTGACAGCTGGAGGGGAAGAAAAAACCAAGTTAACAGCAGGCCCACAAAAACTCCTCACAGGGCCACCTTCCTGTCCAGAGACTCATGATTCAGCAAGTCACTATAAGGGCATTTTGTGAATAAAAGGTAGAATTGGAGGACACCAAATTAATATCTACGTGCTATTCCTATGATCTCTGAAATTCTACCTCTTTGGATTTAGCCTGTAAAATCTTGTAATAGCCCTTTGCGGTGCCGTAGTACTCCTCCTCCGAGCTTTTCCATGTACCTTCCAGACACCAACCAAGTGTATAAATTAGGTACCTCCTTTCAGCCTGGAGAATGTATAACCAAGTCATTAAGGCTAGGGAGAGGGCCAGAAAGATTCTGCGTTACAAATCCAGTTCTGCTGGAGCCTTTCAATGTAATTTCAACCTTAGACCACCACCTTTGCTTCCTAAATGTATATCTTTCTTTTACAAGGGTGTTGTGAGGCTAAACTCCCTAATCCTCAAATGTTTTCTGTGATCAGTGCATGAGAGATGCTATAACAGAACAAAACTTCAGTATGACATCCATCTCACAGTGGAAGAATAAAATACATGGGTCTAGAAAGCCCTAGGGTTCTCTAACAAAATATATCTAAAGCAAAGACAGGTTATGTGATTTGCCCAAGTCTGTTATCCAAGGGATACCTTGGAGAAGATCCATGATGAAGTCAGATATTTGCATCCAGGAATGATGTTTTAAAATATTTTTGGCCATTCCCCTAGTCTTTGCCTCTTCTCTTCCAGAGGTAGTCACTGCCCAAATGGGACATGGCAGAGCTGAGCAGGGGGACCTTTATCCTCTGAGTCACTGCCAAGGCCAGCAACAAATTTAAAACACTGGTGAACATTGGCTGCTTCTGCACTTGATGCCTGTCTCTGGCATTATACCTTTTCAAAGATGCAACTATTGTACCTAAGACCTGTTGCCTTATTTTTACTGTTAAAAATAGCAAGCTCCATACTAGATAGTTTTCAAGGACTAGTGTTCTATAAACATAGCTATGTTATTGTAGAATTATCTTGTTATTGCATTCCTTTCTCATGGACACAGATCTTTGATGGACATTTCTTTTGACCACTGTAATTGAAGGACGGAGAACTAATTTTCTCCAATGAACAGTGATTTCTAAAAGTGTATATAAGAATTAAAAGAAGGTGGGTCCCCCCCCTTCCTTCCTTTCCTCTGAAGCTGAACACAGCTGGCTCCGGCTTTTTCTTCTGCGTCTACAGCATTCCCGCGGTGATAAGCGGTGATAAAGACCTGTGCTCTGCTCCCTTTCTCCAAGTGTAGCTAGTAGCTGGATGCATTCAGTGCTATTTTGACTGGGGTTTCAACCAAGGGCATCAGAAGGTGGCCATAAGCTGACTAACAGCTTTCCACCTCACTCTCCAGTGCAGTGCAGTCAGCTCTGAATGATGATAAAACCTGTCAACTCATCTCCTGAATATGACTGAAGAAAAGGCATCATTCATAGTTATCAGGTATTTCATACCATGCATTTTGTTGGATTCCATAAAATCAGCATCATTTTCATCTACTTTTGAAGGGTCTCCAGTAAATGTTTCAATATTCTTGTGCAGATACCAGCTGTCATTCTCATCAAAGATTGAAAAGAGGAGGTAAAATTCTCTGTCTATTCCTTTCTGTAGACAAGAAGGAAGACAAGATATTAAAAAAAACCAAACTATTCAGTAGAAATGAATAGGCTTTTTAGCGAAGTATTCTTTCTCCTGAAACCACCTTCTTACTAAGTGTGCATAGAGACAGGGATTGGCATTCCTTCATCAGCCAGAAGGATAAATAAAGTGTCCATTACTTAGTGTGAAAAGAGGTATTCATTGCATGGAAAAGATGGAAAAAACTAAGGAAGAGCCAGGATATTAGGGAATGACAGTTTCGTCTTCTTAACCATCCCATTAGATCAGCTTTTACCCTGAAAAGTGACATTTGTTTAATCTCTGCAAACTGAGCTGGGAACTGGGCAAATTGCCCATGTGGGAACCCCCAGTGCACCACCCTGCTGTTAGGGACAAGCAGATGGTCACAGTGGGCACCTGCGTCCCATTGGGATTCAGCGTGTTCTTCCGACAGACCAGCAAAGGTCCCACGAGGCCAGAGTTGGTGTCCTTGACAGCATCAGTTGCAGAATAGTACAGATAGGTCAGGCACGAGGGGTCACTCTCTGTTGGACCTCCATTTTCAGGAACCCTCCATTTGTAGGTGAAGGTTTCACCTGGCTTAACATGGGCTCCTGGCTTCAGGTAGCCTGCAGAGGGAAAATTGAAATGCACCAAGGTTACAGGAAGGCTTTGTCTTCTGACTGCAAGAGTTAGGTGGAAGTCATAGATGCTGATTTCTGTGGAGGAGTTCCCCTTTGCAACCACAGCTCGAGCACCATCCCATAGTCTGGCCAGTTATCTCACCTGAGTCCCATGCCACGGGGAAAACCAAGCCTATTTCCCGCAGAACAAGTCTGGCTGCTTCACCCAGACACCTTCCAATGCTATGTTGGATTATCTGGATGCAATCAGACAAGACATGTAGAGCTCATCTGGGTGCTTAAATGGCTTCCTCTGATGTTTGTAGCTTACCTGCCCGATCATGGAATTTATCTGTGGCACAAACTCAGACTCTGCTTTTCATTAAGCACCAACAAATCAATTACATTAGTGAGTGGAGCTGTAGCTGTGGCTCTTTAGAAATTCAAAACAAATCTGATCCTCGTGATTGTTTCTTTTGGATTTTGTAGCAATGCACAGGAGCCTCCGTCAGCATCTCCAGAGAATGGATGATATTACTTTTTGTTGGAGGCTACTTTTAAAGGATTTGGGCCATTGTCTGCTGCCATGCAAAGGGTGGATGTAGATTTTGTTTAATACTTAAGCATCCATTGTCTAGATTTTCTCAGCACAGTCAGTCTCTAATACTCCAAAAAAAATCTGCTTAGAAACTTAGACACAAGTGAAAATAGCAGTATTACATCTGAACACATGCTGTTTGCTGCAAACTGCAATACAAAGTAGAGTATGGCTTCCACAGCATCCCATACTACTGGATTCGTGCTTCAACAGTGCTCAGTAAGGAAAACATTGCTTTGGAGTCAAAAACCCTCTGAGATTGACAAGTGTCAAATGCAACATGCAAGGGCATTTCCTGAGAGCACAATTGAAAAAAACAAGTCTGCAGACATCTGTAGGTGTATGTTTATTTACAGTCTTTTCACATGAATAAGCTGCACTCAGATGATGCCCAGCCTCTGAAAAATTATTTACCCTAAGCATAAACCTACAGCCTCTATATATATACCTACAGGACTTCTGCATTTATGCACTTCTAGATAGATGTAATGGAAATCCAAGGCACAAGGATTAAAAGGAGAGAAGGGGCAGAAAGATTATTGATGAATCTGGTGTCAGGTTCCTCTCCAAAGACCCAGAGGTGTGCAGCTCACATGGCTGCTGAATTGTAGGTTTTGGTTTGATTTTTCTTCACACCTAAGTGTGCAGTGCTGATGGGCACTATTCCCAGGGAGTGATAAATAAAAGCACAACAGGACTGCAAGCAGAGGGAAGCTGCACTTCCAGTGGAGAGTTCTATCTGACATGGGTGGTATTAGGATCTGTGCAGATAACTTCAAGGCTGAACTTAAGCCAGTTGTTGTTTTGTGTTTTGCCTCCTGGCAAATTTGTTGAGTTGCAAGGTCAGCAGCAAGAGACAACAATTTAATAAAGCCTTTTGCATTGATTTTATTGTATGATGAGTTTTACATGTTGACCTAATTCTCTCAGCACAGTTTTCAAGAGGGATTATGTTCCATGAGTTTCTTTTGATGTGTTGTAGTGGAAACAAAGCAATTTAGGCTACAAGAAAACTACCTTTCTTTTCAGTGCTGAAAATGCAGCTAAAGCTTTCTCGGAGACCACAACATTACCTCTGCAGACACTATGAATGCGATTCAGCTCACCTTAATTGGGCCATCTCAAGCTTAGTCCCTAACCCAAACTCTAGACTTCTGTAGTGGATGGAGACAGAATCACATCTCCAGAAGGTCTTCTTGTCACTGACTGTAAAAGGTGCCTACCAATTAAACATGACATTTAACATTCAGTAGTTAAACTTAGGGGATAAAGATCCTGAACTTGCACAAAATGAGAGGAAGAATTTAATAAATGTTTCATTTCATTGTTTATGTATTTATGGATATTAATAGGGATTATCACTGCTTCGCATTTCAGGGCAATCAGAAAAATTCTGCCTTTGACACTGACTATCCTGACAGTAAAGCAAGGCCAATGCCCAGCCTGGATTCAAGAATAGGGAGTGAAGCAGCTGAGACCATGTGGATAGTTATATCCAAAGACTTAGGAAGACCATCATGCTAGATTCTAAGATTTATAATTCTGGAGCATGTCTAGAGAAGATCCACTGATTACAATGGAGCAGTAATAGATTAGAACTAATAGAAATTGGATTGTGCTTGTGACTTTTGTTCAACATGGACCTCAGCTAGTTTTAGACATATTGTCTGGCACATATCCAAGGAGAAGAACCATCAAATTCACAGACTATGAAGTCCCATGGATTGTAACATGGAGGGTAAACAAACTAATCAAATCATCCCTTCTGTGCCTTAGCACCCACAAAAAGGACAAACCCAAAGAGATGCAGCAGCAGATTTTTAGAGTCAGGTGTTCTGGATGTGATGATACAGCAGTGCAGTCAAAACTTACCATCTAAGTAGGGAGCACCTTCCGACAGTTTGCTGAAACTTACACCATGGGCCATAATGCTATAGCTTCTTCTGGCTTTGTTTGCAAAAGTAACTAGCACCGTGTCTCCCACTTCAGCTTTTATAATAGGGCCTTAAAAAACAGAGTGAGGGAAGGTATTAGAAGGACTACTCTCTAACATATTTCCACCAAAACAAGAGAGAGCTGTGTGCACTACATTCCCCTCTCAATCCAAGTGGTTCTGCGTTTAAACCTGATGTAAGGACAGGAGGGGAAAATAGTCACTGTACCAAGTATTCCCAGGTGCTTCATGTCCTCTGACCAAGTCTTCTTACTGAATGTTGCATCAGTATATCCCACATAGCGAACTTTCCAGTATTGCCCTCCTATTCTGTCAGTCCCTTGTGTGAAATATGTTGCAGATTCACTGTGGAATTAGCAAATCGGACTGGTTAAATAATTGAAGGTTCAAGCAGAACCCTTCATTTCAGATAAAGTTATTACTCCAGATGCAGGAGAGATGACCCCCCAAGTTACTAATCTGCGTACACTTTTCCAGCAGACCAAGAAAGATATTTCTGGTTTTAATTAGTTAACAACTGAACATTCATGATACATTAGACTTTTATGGTTAACCCCGATTTACTTATGGAGACATCTATGTCAACTTACCTTAGGGCAAGAACTGTGCACAATGTGTCTCTAATGCTCGTTGGCTTTTCTGGGAGATACTGTAATGCAATTCATCTCCATTACTAATAACAGTGGGGGAGATTCTACTGTTGTGGCACCTCTGAACTGCACTGATTGTAATGTGAAAGCTGCCTGAAGAGTCTCAATGAAGGGTCATTAACTCTGTTGAACTTGGTCTGCCTTAGTGGGGGTCACTTTCCCCATGGACTTGATGGAGTAAGGTAAGTGCTTCCAGAAGGCAACTTGGAGCATCGCAGTTATGAATCTAGCTTCCTGACAAGGCTGTTTAAATCCATCCCTCCCTGTCCCTTTCAATTAAAATTAATGACAGTGCAGGGCCTAGCCCTGGTGAATCACTGGGGAAGTGTCACACAGACTCCTGAGATTAAAGCACAGCAGGAGCTGACAAGAAAGCTTACCTGCCAGTGGCATTCAAACCCTGCCCAGTGAATTTATCATAACCGTCAGGTCCATAATTCCAGAGCACTTCTTCAGCAGCAATATAATATCTTCTCTTGTGACTGATTTGTGAAGAGTGAGACACGTTTTTTTGGCAGATCTGAACATCATATAGCGCCTCCATGCCACCTGGGAGGAGAAAGAGTCTGGAGAGAGGCCCTGACCAGCTGCAGAGTCAGCAATCTCAAGGATACAAATGCACATTCAAAACTCTCTGGGAGCTGCATGGATTGGAAACAATTACTTCAGTAAATTTCTATTATAAAAGACATTCTCTGCCTACAATGGGCCAGATGCCAGCACCCTTCTTTTGCAAGGTGGTACTTTATGCCACAGGTGAAACCCGCTGACATCAATGAATCTCTTTAGTGGGCTTATTTACTCCGTTTCTTAATCTGCTTAAGAATGGTAGAATGATTTTGGAGGTCAGAGTGCCTCCAGAAGTCTTCAAAATGTCATTGTCTCCCCCTGACTTTCATTGGAATAGAGGCTGGTTATTTCTGCTGATGGTATTTGCTGCTTGCCAGAAACAAATCCCACTGAAATCAATGTGCAAGCTCTTAGAAGCAAAAATTCCCCCAACTCATCTCTGCTATGATAATTATACATTGCCTGCTGCCATGAGACCTAGTTTGCCATACATGCTTTTGGGGTCTCGTACCACACAAGAATCACAACATCACCATCAAATTCCTTCACATAAAGAATTCTGAAAACACTGCCAAGTTTTGCCGGATTTCCATAAAGCAAAAAGCTATGAAGTGTTCAGTTGGTGTGATTTTTTTTATATGTAAGTACTTATCTACAACAGAAACTGGTGATGAAGGCTCCTCTCATTGCTCATCAAAATCCCTGGTTTACATAGAAAACAAGGTGACAGTGCTGGGTCTTAGCAAGCCTTCCTCGCATAAGTTGCACAGCCAAGTCATTCATACTAGCTGAAGATTTGGCCCAACATGTACAATTTCTGCTGGTGATTAAACTCAAATTCATGATCTTTATCTAGTGAAATAGTTCAAAAGTGATCACATAAAAGGTGTCAAAACCTACTTGCCCTGGAAACATCTCTCAGTTTTCTTTTCCAAACATAATAGAGGCTGATGAGGGAGATCCATAGCAGCGTACCTCGTAAGTGCTCATTAACCTGGCACGTTATCAGCCACCTCCCGGGGCTGCCAGGAGTCATCTCCGCCGTGATGAATGTCGCCGGGAACAGCCCCACAACGTCTGCCCTCTGGTCTCTGTTGGTGAACGTGTGGCCGTAGAAATAAGCAGCATGGATGTCTATCTCGCTGCCCATGCCAAACAGGTGCCAGGACACGGAAGTGTCAGCACACATCTCCAAGCCGGGGAGATTGCCGTAAATATAACCATTAATAGCTAAAAACAAAAGTAGGAGACTTTATGAGAGGTGAAGGAAAACTGCCAAGTGCTCTGATCCCCTTTCTAAGGATGATCCTTTCCCAGCCCAGAAAAGAAACTGCCTGAATGTTCACACTGAATAAGGCCCTCCCAGACTCCTTGACAAAGAATAACATTTTGGACATATATCTTACAGCTCTGGATGATCAAATGCCCCAAATTCTGTCTGTGTCTGTGAAAAACTTCCTGGGTAATATCAAGAGGTTGCAAAGGCTGTCATCACCAAAAAGGCCAGATAATGAAGTTAACTTGTTCTGCAGCTATTTAGCATGGCTGAAATCGATTTCCTCTCATTCTGAGTCACAAATATACCATTATATGCCAGGCTTAAGCCATTTAGATTTGAAAATTATATCAGCCAAATCAGTCTGGTCAGCTCTCTCTTCCTCAGTTTCCAAATCTGATAATGTATCAGGATGTTGGGAGAATGAGACTCATATTTTGCAAAATATTTTATTTCCTAAACTCCCTGAAACAACCAAAATATGCAGAAATATTTGGAATTAAGTTCTTAACACCAAATGTCCAAATAGCACAAAGTACCATTGGCCAATGTATCTCTGAAGGGCAGCAGTGGTTGTACCACCCAGTCCACCATCCACAAGCCCTTTGAGAAGTCTCCCAATACTCAATACTTCCAGCATCTCAAGGTTCTCTGCAGCTTTCTTTTCTCTTTTCACAGCTGTACCAAAAAAAATGGCTTATATCTGTTGCCTAAGATAAAATGCTAAATGAATGTCAGAGTTGGGCAGAAAAGCCAAATCTCCTTTCTGCAAACAAGTGTGTCATGCTGGAGAGGTTTTTATCAACACCGTCCTTCAACATTCTGACCCATTCCTTGCTGACACAGATAAAGGAGAGACATCATAGGGGACAGAAAGTCCTACTGAAGTGAAAGAGCCTGATCACTGCTGTAGGTCACCATTTGCTCTAAACTCCTTCTCACCATGCATTCGGTTGCTGGTCTGGAAACCTTCATCCTCTTTGTCAACTGTGTCTGGTTCTAAGCAGAAGGTGTTTATATTCTCATCGAGGTACCAGCTGAAGTTTTCATCTACAATGCTAAACATCAGGGCAAAAGCATTAGCAGCACCAGTCCCTTCTATTGTAGTCTCATCTGCAGTTCCTAAATTGCAAACGAAAAGGAAAGTGATAAAAAAAGCCTTGGAGAGGATTGAATTAAAAGTGACAATAACCTTGGAGCACTCAAGGAAATATAGTGCTCTGCCCATGATCTACAGGGCAAGATGAATCTCGACTAATTTTGCTCTTCTGAGACACCTAGACCCCTCTCCAACAGATTTTGAACAGATGAGTGCCTCCAGAAGACCGTTCATCTTGTCTAAATCAAGCTGATATTTCAGTATCTCTTGGATCTGACATGAGCGTAAGTACCTGCAAATTTCTGTTGTCCCAATTTGCCCCACTCTGGCCCATTGTACAAAACACTGTCCTTTCTTCGGTGGTAGTTAGCATCTCTGTTCCTGCACAGTGAGCCAGGTGGTGAGCCGGATCTATTCAGAAACCAGTGACTCGTGTCTTTTTGACCAGGAATTAAGGAGGGGTGAATTGTAGTCTGCATTTCCATTGCATTGAATAGAATGCTGAACCATCCCCCTTGAGTGGCCATCTAAATGTGGGTCACTTTCCACAGACTAACAAGGAATCCATGAGAATTATCTAGGACTAGATACTTAAATTTAAAAAGGCTGAAAACAGGATGAACAGAATCTATTCCAGCTAAGTTCAATATCATTATCCCAGTGACTATTTGGGGAATGACCTGAGACTACGGGACTGGTGATACTGAGTAGTCTGGTATTATCTATTGGCCGGGGTAGACTTCATCTAATCATCCAGTCTGTCTCTGATCACATGAAACCTTTGCTTCCTCTGCCTTCTGCGGAAGGGAGTTGAGAGCCTTGCTATCAGTCCTGTGTCCACCACCACTGGATGGAGGACTGGAGCAGTAACATCATGTAGATATCCACCTTCATGAATTCAAGGCCAAACATGCAGATAACCTGGCCTTCCAGTCTAGGATTGTTTGGAATGTGCTATATCCTAACTTCATGTGTTGTCTCACAGTTACCAGCTCAGTGTCACATATCCAGCCAGTTCTCCAGATTTCAAAGGCTCTCAAGGACAATGTAACCCTGAGACATTTTAATTTTATGAGTTAAGCTGGAAACCAGGCCTGTCGTTTCCACATTGAAGTTTTTCTTTTCTTCATATATAGAATCTGCTTCACTTAGAAGTATTGTATATAAAATCAGGGCTGATTTTGTACTTTGGGAGTTACTGAAAAGAGGTGGCAGAGTTACATGTGCCCAGGGGCAGAGGTAGCAATGACTCAGCTGATAAACGGGAGAGGGCTGGTTCATGATGGCTCAAGCACAACATTAACAGGCTATAAAATACATGGAACAGGTTGTTCAGTTCACATCCCTGTATGGTTGTGATATACAACTTGTGAGCAAAAATAAATACATCATCTGTATGGGAAAAATATTACAAGAATTGGGCTTTCGAATACGTAAACACAAACGCCAAAGTAACCAACACATCCCTAATTTTGTTTCCTGAGGAATGAATCCTTTGTTCATCCTGAAATGATCCCATTTTTGGAATATTTCTTTTTGGTCTTGGCCACAACGAGATGGTCACAGAGCATGCTGCAGTCCCTCCACCAGCCCAGGCAAATCTATCCTGAAGCCAAAGGGGAGCAGGAAGGGGGTTGTCCCAGAGCTACAATACCTACCCTGGGATGCTCCTGGAATGACCCATCTATTCCTTGCCCCTTTTTATGGGCTATGTAGGGATAGACTCTAGACCATCATGTTTATACCTGTAAGCAAAAACGACTGTTAAGATGCCAAGCTTGGCAGAGGGGCTTGCTCTATCCATGCTTCTAGCTCAGTACCTTTTTTACACACCAGCAGAGGCCCAATTAAACCAGATGCAATATCTCTTGGTGTGTCAATGTGGGAATGGTAAATCCAAGTCAAGCAGTTTGAGTCTGCCAAAGTTGGGGAATAATCTTTCCTTACTGGCCATGTGTATGTGTAATTTCCACCGGGAACAACAAAGTCATCCTCTTTGCTTTTACCACCAGTTCCATCAGGGTAAAGTGCTCCTGATACATAAAAAGGAAAAAAGGAAGTTTTTAGTCACCCCTTAATTGTTTTTGTTAAATAAATGTGTAATTTATTCTATTTTAACATGTATTTATAAAATCATAACAGCACTCACAAATACAGAATCACTGAGAAATTATGAAAAAAGTCTGAATTTCTGTCAATCTCACCACAAAAATATTGGGAATTAAAATCCTTTCTTTTACAGTAGACAAAGCTTTAAAAATGCATTTACAGGCTCTATTTTTTTCCCTAGTCTCTTTACTCTTATCAGTCAGCTACCTTTTTATCATCTAACATTGTGTATCTTCTCACAGAAAAGTGATGAGAGTACTGAATGTAGGCAAATCCACACAATCCTCTAATGAAAACAGACATGTGTAGGTCTGGGGTTCTGAAACTAGATCATGGCTGTTATAAGCCAAAAGACAGGAAAACATTTAGTTGCAAGGACTCCATTCGTTCAAATAAGCTAGAGATAGAAGGAAGCAGGGAAGATGTCTTGGTGACTTATAGTTCAGAAAATTAATTCAGGCAAAAAGACCCATCTAACCTGTTTCAGTACTGGATTTATTCCAGGTGTTGAAAGTTTGTGGCAAAAAATTTTAAGAGATGATGCTGTTCCTGGTTTTAGTCATCAGCTGCAATTACTGATGAGTTTATGAGAGGGTGGTCTAAAGCCCTCTGATGTCAATGCCCATAACAATAAATACTTGGACAGACTTTTAGCCATGATATCAGTTACTCCAAGGGAAAAGGAGAGGAAAAGGCAAATCAGCTTTTACCTTCAGAGTCCTTGTCATAGAAGACCCCATGTGGATGCACAGAGTATGGGCGGGAACCAAAGTTTTTTAGATGGATGATAAAGACATCCTCTTCTTCTGCCTTCAGGACTGGCCCAAGGAACCCCAGCCATGCTGCTTTGGGGATCTCCTGGGAGTAAGTGTCATCTGTGAATTGCCTAAAAATAGCCTTTTTGTACACGCGTCCTATCCGGTTGGCTCCTCTTGTTGCATACACGCTTGCAAACCTGGTGTTGGGAAGGAAACATTTTAGAGACAGTAAACCTCCCATAAGAATTCATCAAATCACTGGTGCTTGCAGTGAAGTAAATAGCTCCCTGGGACACATCACACAGCTGGGGGAAGTAAAGCCCAGGAGTACATCTGGACAGGACTAGAAGGGCCCAAGCCCCTTTCTGTGCAGTAACAACCATCCCACTTGCAGGTCTGGTCTTTAGCATGGTTGCTCCAAGTCTTCATTGAGGACCAGCCACCCAAGCCTCAAGCTGTGCAATTTTAACAGCTTCTCTCTCCTTTGAAGGTTTGAAACCTCACCTCTGAAAGCATGACTGTTCAGAAGAAAAACAAACCAAATTATGATTTTTCAAAAGCCAATAAGAGAGATTCTAATCAACTAGCTGGAATCCCTGGAAGAGTAGCATTAAATGTGTTTTGCATGAAATGCATAATTTCCACGTTCCAGAGTCTGTGTTTATAGCAACTTCAAGTGATGGAGAACCCACCATATGGTCAGTGGTTAACGCATTATAGCTTTTAAATACCTGCTCTCTTCGAAGCCTAAATTGCTTTTGCAATCTAGTATCATCCATCTCCACACTCCAACCACTGGTCCCAGCCAAACCCTCTCTCAGATCAAAGGAGCCACATACCATCAGAAAGTTCTTTTCTTTGCAGACACTTGCATAAGTTTTAATTAATTGACTAAATTGCCTCCTACCCTTCTTGTGGACAAACCAAGCACACTGACATTCTTTATGCCACAAGTCTTTCCCAAAGCTCCTTTTTTGGACGCAAATATTTCTCTATCTCTGTTGAAGTCTGAACACAAGAACTCACACAATAGGCAAGTAATATTCCAGCTAAGGGCCAGAGGTGCTCCTAGTCAATATTTCTTATGTAACTAGGAATTAGTTTTAGCCTTTTAACTATAACATCATACTGATTACCCATGTTCATCCAATCTGGGATGTTATAAAATCCATTTTTTATTTCTCTCCAGGTTACAGCTGATAAATATGATACATGTTCTTCCTTCCTGATTGCAGAACTCGATGAGGGCAGAAATGAAATGCTTTGCTACACAACAAGCAGTAGATTGTATGACCAATTTCACCATAGTTGACTGCTCCATGAGCTTTTTCATTCCCTGATGATTGTTTGAACTTTCATTCTTCTTAAAAGGCTCATAAAAAAGTTGAACTAAATTTTCCTGAAGTATCACTGGCAGAAATATAGCAATTTCATATTTATTGTGAGTTTTTGTGACTGGCCGGTTCACCTGCTTAACCAACTTTGTTTAGATCCTTTTGTGAAGTGCCAGCAACCTAAGTAGTGGATGTCACATGTGTTGAAAGGTATTATTTGCTTGAAGTTCTTCACCGTAAGATCCACTACTCCCTGGCTCAAACCATTCTATGATTCTGTGATTTCTGTGACACCGTAACTCACAACATCCCCCACCTCTGGTCATTACACCTCCATGATCACTGTCTAAAACAGATCCCTGAAGTGACCCAGATAAAAAAGCGTCCAAAAAGCACACTTTTTCATTTGAAAATTGTGCTTTATAACAAGCCACAAGTTTTGGCACAAATTAAAACTTTGCCAATGATATCTCTGTGGCAAAAACAGTGGACTAGGATGGAGGGGAAGGAACTAGGATGAAGGGAAAATTATTCTGCTTCTTCACAGAATAATATATGCCAGATAAATACATCGCTAAAGTATGGTTAAGGAATGAGTTGCTGAGAAATCCGGATTTCCAGTGAATTAGCAGGTCTGTGGTAACTGTCTGTGCCCATAGCAAGACCTGGCAAGTCGCACCACATTCACCAAAGAGAAGATACCTTCCATTGCCTGGGGGGAAGAGCTGCCACAAGACTCTTTACCACAGAGTAGGAGGTGGTGTTGGTAGGAGTGCAGTGTAAATGCACATGCTTCCTTACCTCATGGCAATATGTTCATGTGCCTATGCCCTAATTCGGATTATGAATTGATTTTTAAAATGGTTTATAAGAGCCTTTCTCTAGAAAAATATCAAACGGATTTTTCAGAAAGTCCCTATTTTCAGGAGATATTTTCTAGCAGTTTGTTTTCCAATTTCATCAGCTACCAAATATTTTAAATTAGGTCCTGCAGTGGCACCATGCTTTTCCTCTAATGACAGTGTCTTCATGTCCAGACAACATTTCACACTCTCCTGTAACACACGTGGGGTACACTATCTCTTCTGAAGAAGGACAAGTGTACACCAGAAAAATGCATTTCTTAATCAGGCTTTATTAAATGCCTCCCATGAACCTAGCTCCTTTAAATGCATAGATTGGGATCCCAAAATCCAGTTAGTTGTCAAAGTTCAAGAAATCACCCTGAGAAAACCCTCTAGGCTTAGGCACTGGAGACTTTCCCAGTGCCTAAAGCCATACTATAATATCTGGATCTGTGCTTGTCTCCTACTTCAAGCCATCTAGAAGTCAGGAAAAGAAGCCTTCTTAGTGGTAGCTTTCTGAAAGGAGGACTATTCAAATGATTCCCTTGCTCAGAGCTGCAGAGCACTGTCAGTGCAATGGGTATGAGCTGCAGCCAGTCACAGTGTCGGTGATGCTCTGTGTGCACAGACACGTGTATTTTCAGCACATCCTTTTGGTTGCCCTCAGTTCCTGGAAACAGAGCACACTGGTTGTTGTGAGTCCCATTCCAGGTGCCCAGGCATCCAGGAGGACCTTGGAGGCCCACCTCAGCCTTCCCAAGGAGCTGGTAGCTCCATGTCTCTTGACAAGTGTTGCTGTGCTGCACTTTGCAGTGCTCAAAGTCCTTTCTAGGAGGAATACCCACACTGGAGCTAATGCCAAAAGATTTCCTATCTGTCATTCTTCTCTTGTCACAAGAAGACAAGCCTTCTCCCTGCCTCTTCATGCTCTCTTGCTAACTTCAAACTGCTTCATCCTCCTGGCGGCTTTGTAGTATTGCTGTCTGAAACTCTTCCATCTTTCTGATCTTGTGCAAAAATAAGAGCTGCTCCTCTAAATATTAATTATTTCCCTCCAACTCAGCTGTCAGCCTGCACTTCACGTGCATAGAGTCATGAGGCTCAGACAGCCTTTCTTCCTACAGGAAAGGGGAATACTCCATCCTCTGGGGCAGTACCCATGCAAGGCAGTACCCATGCTAAATTCTCTCCTTCATCTCCTGCAGTCAGGCCAAGCTTGAGGTTACATATAGAGATAAGCAGGCTTCCAAATCAGGAAATAAAAAATCTTGTTCAGACTAAGAAAGCCATGCAAATCCTGCCTCTGTTTCTGTGTCGGATTTCATTTTGGTGCTTGAGCCCTCTCAGCACTTCCTGAGCTCCAAGGGAAGTTGACAATGCACATGAGTGGAACAGGGAGTTAATGCAGGGAATTAACTCTAATTCCTTAAAATAAGTGTTAGCATAATTACAGACATCCAATTCCCTGCAATGATGAGCAGTACAACTCTTCCACAGAGAGAAAGAGTGAAACAAGAGTGTCATGTAGATTCTACTTCAAATCAAGACTAGACATGCAGATAATCTGCCATCTCCAGGTAGGACCATGAGTGAAGTGTAATTTCTACATCCAGTTTTTTTTATCACACAGAAGACACGTTTTGCCTGCATTTTTACCCTGTGTATGTTACCTTTGATCTCAAGGCTACAACCTAACCAAGGTTATGTTTTCCAAGAGGTGCTTACTTGAGCACTGTGTTACAGTGAGCAGCAAGAAATTGAAAGACACCTTGTGAGTGGCCAAGCACACAGCTCTTCAGTAGCCTGGAGACAGATCCCCACTGATACAATTTCAAAGCCTCCTGAGTTTGTTTGCTGCTGCAATCACCACTGAGTGCCAAAAACCAGCACTCAGAATAACTACTAGAGATGCAGTCCCAAATTTTCCTCTGTGGTTAACATTCCCAGTAGCCACTGTACACTCCTGGGTGCAAATGCAGGCAAATGCAAACTTTCTTTTTATCATCATTGTTCCACTAAAGTCCCATAGACTTTACACTCATAATCATTTAAACAACCATCTTTATGGATTTATTCCTCAAAATCTGTAGATGGTGAAACTTTCCTTACGTCTACCCTCTTTAGATACTCTGTGTTTGGGTTTATAACTGTTTTATTTCCACAAAGATCCTGATTTTTCCTGTGGCTAAAGAAAGCCAGAACAGTGCCAGGACAGGGCTCCAGACTGCCCCAACTGTTTTAACCCCTGGGTCATGTAACCTGTTCAGGGTAACCCTCTGACTCCCGGGCTCAGGCCAGTGCAATGTCTGTACTTGAGGGATTGCCAGTGGAGGGGGACCAGTGGTGCCAACTCACCTTTGTTAGTGGTGCCTGGACCACAAAGCATCAAACAACAAAGTGAGTTGAGTGTCCTCAAAAGACAGAGACACAAAGCCCTCAAAGGATGTTTCAGGCTTTTTCTGACCCACACGGGCCACAGAGGCCAATCAAATCCATAAAATCTTGGATGAAGCTCTGAGGTGTCATTGGTGTGGTATGATGGTTTCCCTCCTGCAATAAACTTGCCCCTAAAGTCAGTAACAAAACTCCTCTCAGGCTTCATTAGAGCCAGGATTTCACCTCAAATGTCCTTTTGATGTTGACCCTTCCCACAATGATCATCTCTGCTGATGCAATTGGGTTATTTGGCCGCATAATGACTCAGGCATTAGTGTAGCATCTGTGACGACAGTTTCACCGTCATTTCTCTGGGTGGGATCTCCTCGTAGGCAAATTGCACAAACTCTGTTTGATGCTGTGGTAACGAAAAACACCCGTTAGTGTTGGTGGGTGCAAGACTTGGCCCAGATAAATGTAGGATTTATGGCCTAAAGACCAGCGATGAGTTTTTACATCAGGCAAAAGTTACTAACCTCTACAACCAGACAGCAAGATTTAAGTGTCCATTGTATAAACTAGTATCAAATTAATTTAAAGGTATTATCAACTAAACTTTAATCCTGAGGTCTGAGCTACAGTAAGAAAAGAATGATGGATGAATGTCAAGCCACAACACCTGTGTGAATTTTGCTCTTGAAAGGCCACTTCCATGTGACCATTAAAGAAAGCATACAACATCCAAGCTTCCTCTCCTACTGCAGCAATACCCATGCCCTAACTCACAAAATCTCATTGGAATCCACAGCACATTCAGCAGCACTGACAGCACCTTGTGTGTCTAGTCCAGCATGGTTTAATGAGCTCTTTCACCAGTTATATCAGGTGGGAAGGGATGCTGGCCACGTTCCTAGCTCACCTATGCCCAGTGGCTGTAATTTGGATCTGTGATTCCCAAAACCCTGTGTGCTTCAGAAAATGTAAGTTTAATTTTTGGAGGTCAAATAGAGAATGAAATGTCTTGATTTCATTCATAACACTCCAAATTACGAGAATTACTAGAACAGCTTGAAGCCTCAATTAGACAAGACAAAGGGCAGAGGTGGACAGCATCATAAATCTTTTTACATAAAAAGTACCGATGCACAGCAAGATACTTATGCTGTGCAGGCTGTCTCTGGAGCATTGCAAGACAAAGCATAATAAAAGTTATCATCTAAGCAGAGTAGTTCTGCTAAGACAGGGCTCATTTGGGCTAATAAGCTCTGATGAGAGGCAGTCTTTTCAGCTCACACCCAGGCAGGTTCTGATGCAGCGCTAGAATTCCTGGCTCCAGAGGCAGCTCACTCAGCACCAGCACAGCGGGAACTGAGCAGAAAAGCTGTGTCTGGTGCCAGAATCAGCCTCACCTGGTTTCCAGCCCTATGCCTCAGCTATCAAAGCTTCCTTTATCATCTTTACTGCTAAAAACTAAAGGCTGAGGAAGATATTATTGACTTTGGCACAACAACATTGAAAATAATCTCTTAAATGCCTCTATCTGATCCAGGTAATGTAACACTTTCCATTGCACACTTGCTAGTTCAGGATTTTCATTAAGTACTGAAGAATAAGTGGTTTTGATTATATCTCTTTGGGCTAGCTGGAATCAAAGGGAGTATTCCTTTATTTGTATACACCAATTCTTTTAAAGATAATCAGTTTGTCTGCAACCTCTTTATCTTTTCTTCCCTCCCAGTAAAACGGGGATAGTGCCCCATCAGATGAGTGCTGTGAGGATGCATCACAAGGTGAGAAGTGCTAATGTCAGTGAGCCCAAGCATTGCTGCTTGCAGAACACAGCTGGCTCAAAATGCATTCCTATCCCTAAAGAAATTGATCCTTAAACTTTGCTTATGGAACTACGCTTTTGATAATAACCATAGGAAACCTATTCATTAGCTGAAAAGTAGCTCATTACTATACTGCTTTAAATTTACGTTAGAGGTTATCCTGAAGAGCTGAATAGTCACAATGGATATTACTGGTTCACTATTTAACCCACATGCTTATGCAGACACACTATTATTCCAGAATACTGCATTTTATTCTGGTTCAACTCAATACAATTTAAAAATGGAGTAAAGTAGTAACAAGAATCATTTAATTATTGTGCATGTACGGATTTAATGACAAACAGCTCTCCAGCTTTGAATGTATAGTCCACATTAAAATCGTCTATGGGTAAACCCTTTGGAATTAGCATTCTGTAATAATTACATTGCAGTGATGACTGAAGCTAAGCTATCTTCCCTCCCTGTCTTGCCATTTTGTAAAAAGAATTCAACTTTTGTTACAGACTTAAAAGTAAATGTGCCACTTGATGTTCAGGAAACACAATGTGCAGACAGCCTTAAAAGTACAATTTACAGAAAGGATTCCAATCCCTTTATGGTATTGAAGTGGATTTACAAGTAGCTGCTCTCCAGTTAAAGCTGAACTATTCTACAGTGAGAGGTCTTCTAATTTAGTGAATGGAGAAAGCTATCCTCTGCTAGAAAAAGTGGGAAATGAGAAATTCAGGTATTTAGTATAAATTAAGAATCACCTTGTCAGTAAAGCTCATTTTCATGGGCTGGGAACAAACTATTACCCTTAATTCTGCCTATAAAGGTAACACCTATTGACTTGGATACTGTCTGGAACCTCTAGCTATTAAAACTTTAAATGTAAATTTGTATTGAAAAAGAAAATTCTTTCTTGCCTCCTTCTTGGAGGCAATTATTATATAAAATAACTTCTTTTATGAAATTCAGCTGGGAGTGATTCTGAAATTACTGGCCTAATTACTAGAGACATGTCTGGCATTGCTTGGGATTTCCTGAAAAGTCAGAAAGTACATTCCCATTTCTAAATTCTGGGATGCAGCCTCCAGCTCCCAGTGTGCCTCCAGACATGGTATGGACACCCGGACCTCCTCACTTACTCACAGCTCCCATCCCAAGCCTAGACTCAAAGGAAGGACCCCCAAAGTATCTCTACCATGTCAAAGATATCAATGAAATGTTAAAAATATCCCCACATATTTGAACCCCATGATGTAAGCAGTAATGATTTTAAACTAAAAGAGAGTGAGTTTAGATATAAGAAAAAATGTTTTTCACAATGAGGGTGGTAAAACACCAGCACACATTGCCCAGAGAGGTGGTGGATGCCCCATCCCTGGAAACATTCAAATTCAGTTTGGACGTGACTCTGAGCAACCTGATGTAGTTGAAGGTGTCCCTGAACATGGCAGGGGAGCTGAACAAGATGACCTTTGAAGGGCCCTTTCGACCCAAATTATACTTTAGAGAGGCACCAGGGATCAGTGCCACATCCAGGCAACATCCAGCCCAGCTCTCCTGATGTGGGAGGAACACAGAGCCAACCCCAGCAGTGTGGACATGGGAACAGATGCCTGTTTTCACTGGCCAAGGCACGATTCATCACAGTGCTCACCTATGCTCTCCAATTTCAGCACAGGTCATCACCAGGAATTCTGTCTGACCATTCACTGTTGTGTATCTAAGTACTTACCTAAACAGATTTCCTAAATTGAGGTCCCCACAGTCGTATAGATGTCAGGGATATAGGCGCTTTTACCTCATTTGTAGGTACTATACACATCTGAATTTCACAGTATCATACTAAATTCCCCAACTTTCATTATCTCACAAGGAGAAAACTCAAAATTATTTGCCAATTAAACAAAATTTTTGGTTATAGCAAAGTTGCAGTTTGCTTTTGGCTACCAAGTCCCAGAGACACCTGCATCTCTATGAAACACACACAGGGGATTTTGAGCCCACTGCCTGATAATTTTTTGACAAATACCAGCTCATTAACATCCCCTTCAAATACATGCTATTACTTTGCTTAATCAACCACAATGGAAGAGAAATCAATCAAAGTCTACTTTTGCCTTGAAGCTGAAATCCCACCTGTGACAACACCATCAGAATAAAACAAGGAAAAGGCTGTCTTCAAACATTTACAGCAGCATTACCACATTAACCAATTTTGGTGTGGAGCTATTGGTACCCCTCCAGCTTATCAAAGCCCCCAGCCACTTACTTGTCTTCTAAGAGGCTTTGCCCCGTGATCAGATTTTTCCCAGACGGTGCATAGTCCCAGTTCTCTTCCACAATCCCGAGGTAGTATGTTCTGGTCTTTGCTTCCACTGCTGCCCACAGCCAGAGGAAGCCCAGGGCGCGGAGGCGGCCGCTGCGCTGCGCGGGAGGCATTTGTGGTGGTGACTGCGAGGCTGGCACGGGCAGGCAGCAGCAGGATGCACCACAGGGAGCTCACCCCTCCCTCCCTCCCAGCTCTTGACAAGTTATAAATAAGGAAGGGGCAGAGCAAAGCTCCTCCTTTTCAGCAGGTTAGGACTGGGATAGGTAGAGAGCCTGGCTATGCAGAGCAGGGCTAGCGAGAAGGTTGCTGTCATGGCAGGACCTTTGCCAATCCTTTGGTGAGTGAGTAAATTACTCACTTACCTGTCCAGGCTAGAGCCAGTTGGTAGTTTTTAGACATTTGAATGTTTTTGCATCCTCCTTTTTCCAGTCTAGCTGATATGGCATATTGGGGCAGAGGAGGGGTTGGTGGTTTTGACATCCCTGTAAAAACCCTTTTAATTATTTTTTTTTTAAATTTTTAACTTCTTTATCAATGTCTGAGATTTCTAAAGATAGCATCTTGTTGCGTTCATTGGGGGTTTTTTTTCAATGACATAACACTAAGTTATAATCCAGCATTATCAGAGACAGCAAAAGAATTGGCCAGTACCTCTCCAATTTCTAACGTTTTCTGATCCATTTATTAAGACTGCAAGTAGTCTGAATATATTCAGTTTTAGAGTGCCCAAAATGGGGGCCCTTTTTACAAGCACCCCTGGAAATTAGAACCCTTATAAAGTTTTTCCATTTGGATACCTAAGAATTGAGGCACACAAAGATCGCCCTTTTACTACCCTTGGTAATTAACATGCCCACATAGGTCTCTAGAAAATCACTCCCTCCCTTTATAGTTTTACCTCCTCTAAGAGGATATCTGTGTTACCATCTTGGCAAAGCCCAGTGTAAATGTATCCTTGGTAGGATAGGATATTCTAAACCACTTAGGAAACATTCCCAAAAACATCACCTAGGTGGCAAGATATTTTGCAAAATCATACCGGTCTGTTCCTAATTTTTAACTGACTAAAGGCATTTAAAGAGTTGCAGTTCTGGAATACAGTTCTTGAGACTCATTGCAAGATTGAGCAGTTGTGAAATTCCCCTTTTAGGTCCAGAACCATCTGACCTCTTCCTATAAAAGCTAGTAGTTATCCATGACTAGGGGTGCAGGAAGCTTCACCAATGGATTTGGAAGTCACAGGTTTAATGCTGTCAGCCAAGACATAGCTCGGTGACATGAATGAGGTTCTATGTGGCAGTCATTGAGGTTCACCCTCTGACATGTGGCAGTGATGGCTGCATGTATGGTCAGCTGTGCTGAGCTCCTCTCTCCTCGCTGATGTGCAGGTGTCTCTGAAGTTACAAAGAATAACTCAAAAAACAGGTGATGTTCACAGCAGCCCAGTCTCCAGCCACCTGGACCATGACAGATCTCATCTAAATTAAGAGACAAGTCACACAGACACATGGAGTATCATGCTGAAGAAGCTTTTGGAGGTTTAAGGCTATGCTTTGCATCTCTTTAGCTGTGGGGACTGAAAGCTGTGTGGACTAAAGATACAGTCAGACAACTGCAAATGGCCAGCTTGACAAAGCTGTAAAAGGAGGAGTCCCTCAGCCCTCAAGCTTCTCTCTGATACATGCTGGTGCTCACTTTCTCATGTCAGTTAATTGATGAACAAAGAGAAAGAAGAGAGATGATAGGACAATGCAGGTGTTGTACAGAGATCCTGATCCTCAGAGGCGGCACCTACAGGCTTCCTGATATGCTTGAAGACCTTGATCATCTCTTCCCTGTTCTGCTGCAAACCACACACTGCCCAGCCTCTTGGCATCTCACGTCAAACTGTATCCTCTCTTCCAAAACACTGATACTTAAAAATCATCTTCCTTTTACACTGCTTTGTTGTGTCACTTTGTTGCATTACTCAAACGATGACAACTAAAAGCACTGTGATTCTACAAGGAGTAATTAGAAAGCCAAAGAAAACACCGTGACTGCAGGACAGAGCTTTGCCAGCCCAAGGCACAGCCATAGAACATGTCACTGGGGTGGGACAGACAGGCCAGCTGGTGGGCTACGAACCTCTGAAAAGGTCAACTTGGAGGTTAACAGGATTCCACTGTTGTCTTTGCACAAGGCCTGGGACCCTCCTGCAGGGAACACTTCCACTGCCCAGGGTAGCTCTCCTGAGTCCAGAGAAGCTAAAAACTTCATCTCCTGTCACTCAAGCACCTACCTTTACAGAACTCGTGCGTGTTATGCAAATATTCATTGTCATAATGCAGCAAGCATTTGCATTTGAGTAGGAAATATGTTTATTTATAGGGCAAAATGCACTTTGATTGAGATTTTGTGGAGTTAATTGCTTAAATGAGCCATTTGCATGCCATTAGAGATACTTAAGGACTGGGTACAGAGCCAATTTCATCTAGACAGTGTTGTTATGACTTCCTGTCCATGTACTTTTCTGTAACTTATGAATGCTGTTATATGTTTAAACCTCTGTGTATGTGGACTCATGTAAGACAAGTGCATCAAGCTAATAGGGAATAGGAAGTGGGAGTGTCCAATTCTGAGCTGGCATCTGACTGCATTATAGTCATTTAAATAATAATAGTTCTATGGCCTAGTTTTTCTATTGCTTCTCATGCACCTACGATTGGGTCCTGGTTGCTTTCTTGTTAGAATAACTCTTTAAAATTCAAATATGAAGTTAATTTATTTGTCTATTGCTGTAAAATTTATTTGTGTGACAGGAATAATGTGTAGACATTAGCACCCTATATCAGCAATGTGTTGTAAGTCTGGTAAACGCCTTAGCTTGGCTTCAGCACTTACTAGATCTGGCAACTTGTATACTCTTTGCATCCACACATTAACACTTAATTACCTTGTCACATCATTAAACCCAGGCACATTTGCATTCCGGAGAGGTGCTGTGGGCGTGACTCAGAAAAAGATGAAAGAACAGCTGTTTTGCCCTTGCATAAGGAAAATTTCTGGGAAGCTCCCCTCCAGCAGTGAGGTCATGGGATTAAGTTTGTCACTTTGTCCAGGATCCTTTCAGCAAAGGGGTTGGATATTGGTTCCTCTGAAACTTTCTGTCCCTCTGAAGGCTAAAATTAGAGTGTGGCTGGGTTTCAAAGTTTTGTAATGAGAAGCAATGTTCATCGGTCTGAAGGGTGAACATATTGAATGCTAGTTTGTGAATGAGCCCTTAAACATCAACAATAGAGCTTTCTTTTCAAGTAAGTCAGGAATTATTGCAGTATTTAGCTTAAATTAATGCACTAAAGCCCAAACTTGTGCCAACTAATGTTACTAATTTAACTACAAGGCTTAGGTTAACCTTGTGATGGCCATAAGATCAATGAAGAGAGATGATGAATGTGCTGATCTTCGCCAGTTCCTTGAAATTAGGCAAATCATAGATGAGCACTTTATTCAGACTGCCTACTACTGAAGCCCAGCTTTCATTCTCCATGGAGCAGATGATGAGCTGATGTTCATGCAGATTGTCTACTCTGTTCCCTCTGCCTCTTCTTAATAGTTCCCATTCATAGGTGCTCCTTCCTGGTCCCTCTGCTGTGTTGGTTTGGGTCTCCATTGCAATCCAGCATGGGGAATTAGCCTATCTGTTTCCAGTATAAGATTACCCTCAGCTGGTATTGCCGCCAGCCCTGGAGTTGTGCCTGTAGTGACCATCCCAAGGTAACAAGAAGCATCTGTAGTACAGCTGGGACCTGAGTTACACCCTCCTAAGTTTCGTAATCACTCTTTTTACCAAGACATCCTCTCCTTTCATCGGTTTTCCCACATTCTCCAGAAATGAACACAAATCAAAAGTCTCTTTGTACATCACTTAAAAACAGTTTTTATTGCACTTTCTAATAGTTTTCTGAGCAGCAGCTGTAGTGAACAGAATATAAACCTCATGTTACCATGGGTAGTCACACAAGGTGCATGTGAATTACTTGAATCTTTTGAGTTCACACTGGTAGGTTGGGAATCTCAAAAAGCATTCACAACTTCTATTTGCAGTTCTGGATGGGACTTTGGTGAGAAAGGCTTCCTTGGCATATACAGCATTTCCCTGGATCACTCCAAGTCTGAGTGTTGAAACTGTTGGAGACAGCAAGACAAAAAACTGCTGGAACTCCAAGAATAACAAGGATCTGCAGTCAGTGAGGATATTAGAAGAGCAGCTGTATCCCATATAACATGTGACACAGGGAACCTGACTCACATCTGCCAAGAAGTCTTTGTGGTGGGGTGGAAACTGAACCCATGCTTGCAGATTCCCATGTCAGAGCCCACATGGCTCCCTGGCATTGCCTTCCAGCTTTTTTGGCTCAGTCTATGCACCCAGCTCAGGATCACAATTGAACATTTACCACAATGGTTGTCTGGAGATCATCAGGGCAGAATAATTTTCTCTGCACATCTTTGTGCAGACACTCCCCCTGCAGAACAGCTACGTTGGTGCATTACCAGCTTTGTGCAAATCTTGAGTCAAGGTGTGATGCGGGGAAAAGGGCTTCTGTTGTATCAGAAGCAGCACACAAATCCTTTCTTTTTCCATCCAGGTTTTGAGCCAAACCCAGCATCTCTCACACCAACAACAAAGTACAATAACATAGCTGAATTTAGACTTCAGAGAAACCAATTATACATTGGTAAAAAAACCCTAAAGATATTTAAATCTGAAGAATATAAGGCAATGCAATGATGAGAAGAACAACATTTAACAGTATACTGAAAGGAGCTGCAAGTTTGAAGAGATTACAATAAATTGCCCAATAGGCTGGGCAAGTGAAAAGTGTTCATCCTTAAAAGCCATAAAAACAAAGCTGAAAAAAGGAAATTTTGATCCTCATTAAGAAAAGCTTCTTGTGTGTGGTAACTCATGTAATATCTGCACTGTTAAAACAGGGTTAATAGCTGGACAGAACTTCAAGGTACATTATTTATGAGTTTCTATGGTGCTGCCCATTGTAGCACTTAACAAACATGAAACAGCTTAACGTTACGTCAGCACTGTGGGACACAACATGTTTATTAACCCTATTATACAAATGAGGAAGGAGGAAGGGCACACAATGTCCAGATGCTCACGCAGCAAGGCAGCCTCGTCTCTTGACTCCCTGTCCAGAGCTGGGAGCAAGCCAACAGCCCTCCTGCCCCACAGCCTTCCCCCTGAGCATCAGGCCGGTGGAGAACACTGTTTGTGAAACTGAAGCTGTGAGCAGTTGCAGGGTGAAACCCTTTCACACCCACCTTTGCTGCCTTCCAGCAGAAGAGCCAGTGCCAAGGTCCACCTGGGCTCTCCTCCAGGCAGCTCTGCTGGCTGTCCAGCCTCCTCTGGTCACCCCGTGGGCACCATGGGATGCTCTTCCATCACGTCTTGTGCCACTGACCGACTTACTCTAGAGGAAAGATGGCCCTTTTGTTTTCCTCCTATGAGATCATTGCCTCATTTTCCCTCTGGGTAAATAGGGGAGTTGTGGTTATAAACCCCATCACTGGGAACATAACCAGGACTATTTAAAGCATGTAGCAGAAATGAAGGTAACAAGCATTGCGAGCAGAAAAGAAAGAATTGATGTGCTTGCATCCTCACAAGTGGATTCCAAACTGCTGCAAACTCAATTCTGCAGGCAACCCATCCCCAAGAGTGCTATTAAGCTGCATCCTCCTGGCAGGATTGTGACACTTTGCTTAGGGTCTGCTGATTAAACGGAAGAGTGTTATGTGAAGTACAGGAGCTGACAGGAGTTACCTGATGTCCAGACAACTTCTTCTGGCCAGTTTCTTTGCCTGGAAAGGAGAAAACGTGGAAAATGTCACAACCTTGTGGAAACCTGGATGATTGCCCACAGTGAAATTATGTGATTTATGGGATATGCTGTCAACTCTATTAGTGCCTTTCATGTGTGCCTACAAAGCTTTGCAATAAGGAGCAGCCCTACCACTCTTCGGTGACTCTGGTACTTCCTATTTGAAGGAGCCTACATTACAGCCAGAGAGCCATTCCTGGAATGGAAACCTTTCAGGTCTGATAATAAAAAGAAAAACAATTTCTATAGCATTAGAAATTTCATAGTCTATGGAAAAAAAACTCTCTCTTCCACCTGCCCCGTTACCACTTTGAAGAGCTTGCTGTGGTCTTTCATTCCATCATTTACCTTTGTTTTATAATTCCATGTTAGTACCAGATCTTATATAGTTGCTACTGAGAATTTCTTCTCTCCTCTGCCCAGCTCTTGCCTTGTGTCTCCTTTCGCCTGCTGAGCACAGTCCCAGGGCTTGCACAGCACCCTTGCTTTTAGAGAGATATGTTTAAGACTCCACATTTGGGTCAGGACTCTCGGCATATTTCTTTGCAAGTAAGGGCTTGTGAACCCCACAGCAGGGCCAGGTAAGCCCACACTATGTACACGAGACTGATTAAATTTGCCAACTCTGGTACAGATTCCTCTCCAAAAGGGTTATGAAGTGAAAGGCAGCATGATGCAAGCCTGGCTGCACCACCCCTTGGTCCAAGCTGAAGGGTTTCTGTGCCAGAGTCCGCTTACATTTCTGAAATCAGGACTCACTTGGAGTCAGTCTGGCTTTGCCAACACAGTGTCACCAGAACTTCCTTCTTTCCCAGGCCAGGTTAGAGGTCCAAATGGCAAACTTCATGAATGACAATACCTGAAATACTTCCTCCAGCTTCTGCAGGGCTTGGGACAGATCACGCAGGTCCACAGTCTGTAGGTTTTGGCAGTAAAAAGTGACATCAAACCCCAGTTTTGGGCACCCCAGAAAGCAGTCTGAACCTTAGAAGTGCTGAGCAAGCTCCCCCAACGTAGGAAACATGGTTTCAGCTGACTAACTGTAAGCACTCAGTTAGCTTTAGCTTCTCCTCCTGTGTGCTCATCTGCAAAGTGGGGATGATTATATCTGACTCCCTCTCCAGGTATTTGGAAGCTAATTTAGGTAATGCTTGTCAAGCACTTTCAGGTCTTCAGATGAAAGGAGCCGCAGATAGGCAAAGCATTGCTATTACTGTTAATTATTTCTATTGTGCAAGGAGACATGAAAGCAGCAAGAGTGATGATTACTCGCTTCCTTTACAAGTGTCAAGACACAGCGCAAATACACAGACAAGGATCCTCCCTGCCCTGCAGTACTCCTAATCTTACCAGCCAGATCAAGCAGACAAAGAGCGGGGAAAGGAGCACCAACCCAGACAAACGCAATGCATGTAGTGACTTAGCGCACACGGGTTGGGTTTTGCAACAGCTGCTTTTTACAAATGTCCTGTTAGCCAAAAAAAACCACAATATCACTGTTCTGAGGTATTTAAAAACCTCAGGTCAAGCTCTCAAAAAAGGACAATTTTTTTTACAAAAGGTAGTAAATGTTAATTCTCTTTCTTTGGCCTCTAATTTTTGAGCAGATCAAGCTTTGAAGTTTTCTTTGCAGCCATGAAGACAGAAAATATTTCACTTATTAAAAAGAAGTTTAAATTATTCACAAACAATTTGAAGTATTTGGATATGTAGGACAAATTCCTGGTGGTAACAGGTTGCTGTCAATCAACAGCTCAGCAGGAAGGATATGAGCATGGTTTTGGTGGCAGCTCATTACTCTTCCCTCCCATGCAACCAGTGAGTCTCTAACAATTAGTTTTCATTCTCCCCAAGGTGCCAGGGGGCTGGGTGTACATCACAGAGAAGTTTACATGCAGTGATGAGAAGCTCCACAGTAATTTGTTCCTTTATCTAATGCCTGGCTAGACAGGCAGACAGATAGTGAAATAAAAAAACCAATTGGTCCCAGCCAGATGCTGAAAGCTCTCACACGTGGCTGCAAAAGGGCTGGGGCTGGCTCGGTTGAGGCAGTGGAAAACATGACCAAGGCCAGCATTGTAGCTGGACTGGGATGCTCTGGGATGAGATGTACCAATCTGGGCCACCACACCTCTCCTTCAGAGTGTGAAGGGTCACAGAAGCAGATCCTGGGTAAGGGAGTACCAGGCTAGCCCAGCAGACAGGCATCTGCATCCCTCACCTCCTTCAGGGTCTGTTTCAGCCCATAAGTGGAATGAGGTTTTAGCTGGACCTGCGATGCCCTGGGTGAATCCAGCAATTGCTTAACCTTCCTCTGACTGCTGTAGGAATCCAAATAGTTTTCTTGTTTGTTTCTCCACAAGTAAAAGCATACAGTTCATTTAACAACAGCAGGTGAACATGCTTGGGACAACATCAGCTGGATTTTTTTGCTCAATTTATCGTGGGATGAGGGTGCCTGATGGAAACTACCACCAGACGTGCTTTAATTAAACTATTGAACTACTCTTAAAAGAACCCCAGCCAAAAAAGCAATTCTTCCAAGGAAGATGCACCTGGGTTTCTGGGAGGTCATAGGGAAATGGATCTTTTTCTCATTAAGCATCTCAAGGATACTAAAAATAGGTTTAAAATGCTGAACCAGCTGTCCTCCATGCAGCACTTCTGCTTTCCAGGGCTGCATTTCATCCTTGGGCTCCTTCAAGCTGCCACTAAAGGCCACAGACATCGTGGGTCATTGTCCCGCCGTGTCACCGCGGGGGCATGACACAGGCACGAAGCCCCGGGCATTGCACAGGGTGAGATGTACCTGCCGGAGGAGGCCCTCCAGGCTTTTATTTTGGTAATGTGTGTGGGTTCCTCTCTCACCTAGCTCTTTTACGATCCTGTCTCCACCCATTATCTTCCCTCTTAACACTTCCCCAGGTTCTTGCCTTTCGCCCAGCCTCTGGAGATGTGCCATCGTTGCAGAGTTAATGCACATCTTGCCCTTAGCTCAGTTCAGGCCCACACCTAATATAAAGAATGGATTACACCACCGAGGAATGACAAGAGCATACGCCAGATGGTTTGTTCATTCTTTTAAGTCTAGTTTTTGGATGTCTTCCTCATGCTGGCTCAAGCAGGGCCACCTGCAGCCAGCTGCCCAGGACCATGCCCAGATGTCTTCTAAATATTTCCAAGGATAGAGATGATGAATGTCCAACAATGGAGACAAACAGGTCACCCCATTTCAGAAAGAACCTTTAATTATGTCTCCCTTGTCTTAGATACAAATAAAAATGCCTGCAGTCCACTTTCCTCTACTTCCCTTCACCTTCAAAAAAGCCTTGCATCTGCTTTCCAGTGGACATAGAAGCAGTAAAGAATAAATAATTTCAAGATGGAGATTGCTTCATTTCTGGGAAAATTTGTGATGTGTTTGTCTGTCCAAGCAGAGAAACCCTTTCAGAAACCCATGCTGTGCTAAGAAATGCCCAAAAGCACTTTGGGAAATATTGACTTAATTGCCTCAGGCCCTTCTACTATGTATGTGGAGATTTTAAGTACTATCCTGTGCCACAGTGGGCCCAAACTAGCAACTTCAGAGTCAGCAAGGGGATGGATTGTCCTTTCTTCAACCAGTCAGCACCAGCTGGGAAAAAACAGACAAACTTTGAGATCTGTAAACCAGCTGTGTTTCCAAAGGCTTATCCAATTTTTCCACATATATCACTTTCTCTGACACAGGCAAAGTAAGAAGTGAGTACTTCTACTAGCAAGCAGTAATTCTGCCTACAAACCTGGCCTTATGTACATGTTCACAACATCACAGCTACACACAGAGAGCTAGTATTGATTTTTCCTTTTTTTTTCCTTTTGGCACAAAACTAGATGGAGTTGGTGAACAAGGGGACAGTTCCCTTTGCAATAACAAAAACCTTAATGATCACTTCTGACCTCCTGGCTGTTGCCCTCCTCTTTCATTCTGGTGGGAGTCACTGCCCCAGGTGCCTCAGTCTTGCACAGAAATTTTCAATCTCTTTCAAGTTACCTGGACAAGCTACAAGTCTCTCAGTCTGACCAAACCCACCACCATGGACTACAGAAACCTTCCCTCCTTACAGTGCCAAACATCTCTAAAAAATGCAATGAACACTTTTTGAAAATTCCATGTTTCTTCAGAGTATTCCCAATATTTTTTCTTCATTACTGAAGACTTCCTGAGAAATCTGGGACAGTTCAGGGCAAGAAAGTAAGGGAGCAGAAGGATCACCAGAAGCAGTAATATTTCTCCGCTTTGCTCAGGTAAATAGGGGCATTTTCCAGTAAGTACTACTTTTAGCTCCTAATTCACCGTCACCCCGAGCACATACTTGGACAAACCCCAGTATCAAAACATGTGGATGCGAAATGCCTTTCAGCCAAAACCAAAAAGAAGTGTTGCATGAAACCAGCAAAATGAAAGTACTAACCTCTAATTATTTTAATATTGGATAGTGACAGTGCTGTTCTTTGTTGGGAGTACAAACAACCCTTGTCCACCGGTCATAGTTCATTGCTATTTTAGAAAACATTGGGGTTGGCTCAGTGCTGTCCCTGGGCAAACCACACAGGTAATTAAATAAAACAAGCTTTGTGATAAATCAGATTAGCATACACACAAGCAAGCAATGGATAATGCTTTGTTGGATGGGCAAAGCTCACTGGGTGTTGTCTTGGGACCATTCTCCCTCAGTCCAGAAGGTGCTTCTGCAGAGAGTTGGCTGTGCAACCTTGGGCTGTCCCAGGCTCACAGAGCAACTGATAACCACGGGGTTTACTCCCAAAGGGCTGTCTCTTGGTGGTGATGCTAATGCCTCCCGTGGCAATAATGTGTGTGCTTCCACTGAGAGGGGAAAACTGTGCTTAGCAGGATGTTATCTCAGGGAGCAGAGAAATTAAGTATGTAGGAAAGGGGGTTATGCATAAAAGGAGAGACAAGTGAAAAGAAAGAAGGGAGGGAAAAAGGAAAAATAGGTGAAAGAGAAGACAAGAAAGATCCATCCATGTGACTGTTGTTGCTGTGAAGTGTATGTCCAGCATAATCTCTGCATTAGGACCACCAGTGTGTGATGGTGCAATGCAGTGAATATACTCCCAAAGAGTACAGAGACCCATTTCAAACTTTGTCCAGAATAACTTCCCTTTCACCCCTTCAGACTCACAGCTAATATAAGCACCATAACTTGCACCACTCAGTTATTAAATGTAATTCTTTTCTGGCTGTCTCTGACCTGATTCAAGTCATGAGCCTTTTACCTTTTTGCATTGAACTGCTTCTCAGTTTCCTTGATGCCCTTGCCATGCAATCAGCTCTTTGTTGCCTGGGTCACGTGGGTCTGGGATACTCCAGGTAAAGGAAAACCTGAATAGGGCTGGTAGTGCCATTTCCACCTTGCTGTTTCTGCCTTAACAGAGCATCTGCATGTTCCTGGATACAGGCAGGCCTGTTAACTTGGGCAGCTGCAAGCGAAGCAGGGGAAGCTGGGGCTCCAGGCCGGGTTACCTGCCATGCCCAAGCACATGAACCTTCTCAGAGTCAGCTCATCTCAGAAAAATCTTCCTAACAACAGTTAAGTTTCCTAACAGCAGTTTGCTGTCAGGAAAACCAACCTCCCTTTTCCTCAGTTGAAGGCAACATCAGCGGCAAAGTGTCATAGTAAACAACAGCAAGAGATAATTTGGGCCACAGTGTCAAAATGGAATAAATTAAATTGAGTGGAGTGTCATGTGTACTTGGAATAAAGCTTTCACTTCAGAGGAGTCACGTAAGTTTCGTATGAGCATAAATGAGAGCAGAGCTGCCTTGCTCCCATTTCTACATCTATCAACAGCAAAAAGGGCATTTTTCTTTAGTGTGCAGCAGCCACACTCCAAATGGGGCAGATCTATTTACAGAGTAAGTGGGCAGTCAGATATGCCCTTCAAAAACCTGCACAGGGCTGTAATTCTTGTTTCTAACTCTCACATTGCACCACCCAGTGAAATTTTAGGGCTGGAATGGTTTTCATTTCTATCATGATGAACAAGATTTTTCGCATATTTACAGTTCCTCTCCCAGTACCCGTGCTGCTACATGTAACTGGAAAATTAATAAAGAGTTTATGGCTAAAAGGGTAGAAATAAAAGGAGGATCAGAGCTGGTGTACAGCAAGTCAATATAATCGGGAGGCATTGATCAGTGGAACACAAAATGTTTTCATTGCCTTAAAAGTCAATATTGCAGAGGGAAAAATAGATGTACACAATCGTATACACTCAGCTTAGCCACTAAACCCTTCACAGTGTTTCTAAGTGTTTCAGAGTTTGCTTTCTTTCATTTCTTTTGGGTGAGCCTGTCACTTGAGAAAAATAAGTAGGAGTCAGGCTGTCTGGTGTTAATATAGATTTTTATTATATTTATTATTTTTTACATTCTTCCTGTGCCTCACAATGAGCAGTATTTAGTACAGAATTCATCAAGGACTGAACATAAGTTCTACTCAATAATGACCAAATCTAAAGATATTCTTGAAACAGTAAGAGAATTGTATATAATATAGCTTACTAATATTCTATTTTTTGTTGGCTAGAAGGAGCAGTCTTTGGATAAGCCCCTGAGCACACTTTGGAGCACAGCCAGTACTGAATTTTAACAGCCACAGCCTGTTGTGCAGAAGATGATACCACACCAATGCTCAGACTTTGCTGTGCCACCGCCTCGTGCTCCAGCCACATTTTCTGCCCTGTACTCGTTGTTCCTCTGCCATCTCCTGCCTTTCCTCTTCTGCCAAACTGCACACAGTTGAAATGGTTGTAGCTGTAAAAAAGGTCTTCGCTGCTCCGATCTGCGTGTCCTGAGGGCTGAGGCATTGACCACTGGAACACTGCCTTAAAATAATCAATGACCGCGGGTGACACGCCAACCCTGCGCTGGCCAACCAGGGATAACTTGGGGTATTTCCTCATTCTCCAGAGAGAAGCAGCTATTTGTTTAATAGAGGCCATCACCCAAAAACATTGCTGTGCCTCGCTCAGACAGCCAAGCTCCAGGAGAGAGGAGCTGGAAAGCCTGAAGCCAGCTGTGGGGAACTCTGGAGCCTGACGGCCATCTTAGCCCTGTCTAGAAGGTACGCAAAAGTATTTACATGCTTCCCTTAGCATTAAAAAGCAAAACTCTCTAAAAACCTTTCTAAAAATTAGAAGCTTGCTCTAGCCACCTTGCTTAATGAAGCTGTACAGTGTGCTCTTCTTTGGTGAATTAATAAAGTGTTTTAAGTGCTTCTGGCACCCCAGAGTGTTTTCCTAAGCTGTAATAATACATTCAGGTCCTCTGATGTGCACAGGTGTCAAAGCGGCCTTGATTTTGGTGGTAGAGGCTCTCGCTAGGTCTGGTGATTGTTGTTTAGGTAAGTTCTCCCTGCAGTTTGAAGTGGTATTGAGATAGGTCAGAGAGAATGGGCTGGAACCCCCAGTTCTTCCAGCCAAAGCAGCGTCATGCTGCTTGCAGACGGACAAGAACTGGGCCCTCCAGCGATGTATGAAAGATGCAGAAGATAATTTATAACTCAACTACAAGACTTAGCTTTTGTTGAAGGAGGCCAGGCTGTGCCTGTGCTTGTTTGCTTCTCTCTGGGGAGGGGAAATAGGTGAGGTAGGGCAAACAAATAGAAAAACTAAAGCTGCAATGAGATGAGAAAGTGAACAGGCAAAAGTCGGTGTAAAAAAATAACCTATGCATTGGTTATTTGAAAGAAAGGTGAAATATCCCATATTCTTTCAATTTTCTTCTGTTCCCTCCCCACTTCGTCTTTCACTTGCACATTTTTGGTCTGTTTGGATTTTTCTCTCTTTGAGCTAGGGCTTTTTCCAGAGGCTTGCAAAATGCCTTGCCAAATTTTGAGCACTGTATAAACAATAGGTAATGACCGTAAACTAAGAAGTATCTCTGTTAAAAATGATCCCATCTGGAATAGTTTAATGCCAGTTAACTTGTTTCAAAGATGGATTAAAAAAACCCATGTTTGCAAAGTGCTCAGAAGAGAAGGCATATGAGCACAGTGCTCTCAGTGAACTAAAAGCAGCCGAGAATGATGCAGTTTTTTTGGTATAGAAATGCAAACTCAGAAGTCTCTGGCAGTCACAGCTACCTCATAGCAATATATGGCACCCCACAAAGTCTTTCTGTTTTCCCTCTCAGTTACAATGTCTGAGGACATTGCTCTGTCCTGATGTCTTATCTTACCTCTTCACTGTCTTCATTCTGTCAGCAAAGTCTGGTTTAGTCTGTCTCTGGCTTTCTCAAGTGTCTTCGTGCTACCTTTCACCTGGGCCTTTGTTTGCTTGGGAACGCAACCTTGATTGATTTCTGTGTTCCTAGCCTAATGAATACCTACTCAACACCAACCTTTTTCAAGAACCTTTGGGATTAGCCAATGCACATGAGTAAATTGAGGGACATTGCACTGCTTACTGCCTTGTTTATTACAAAAACTATTTGCACATAGTAAGCAAAAGCATCTGCACCTGCATGGCTATGGGTGTGTATCCTGAAATGGTGTGTGTCCACATCCTTTTCCCTCTCTGGCATTTGGTAACTTGCTCACAGGAGAGCAAAGCCTCGGTTCTCTCTGAGGACAGAAGTCCACAGATTGCTGTCTTGTATTTTTATGAATATTTTATATTTTTATGCATTTGAAAGCTTCGAGCTGGAATGAAGCTATGACAAAATATCATGAAGAAGTTGTGATCAGCTTGTGTCAGAAAGTTAATGGTAGTATACATGTTCAATAGTCTCTGATCCAATAGTCTGAAATTTCCAAACTGAAATGGAGAAATATCTGTGGATCCACTTTTGTACTGATCAGCCTTTTCTCTTTGGCTATAAATCACAGCATGGGTGCAGCATGAGCTGAGCTTGTGGACTCTAGTGAAGAGGGATTTAATAGCAGCCTACAAAAAACTGGGGGATAACAGAGGTGATGGAGTCGTGTGAGAACGTATAACGAGAAGTGACAACCTTGTTTACAGCTTGGGAAATTCAGATTGGACATGAGAACAGGAAAGAGTTTTTCATCAAGAGTTTGGGTCAGCCCTGCAACAGGTCACCCAGAGAGATGGTGGTGGCTCCATCCTTGGGGATTTTCAAAGCTCAGTTACACAAAGCCATGGCTAACACAGTGACCTAGTGTTGATGGTAGTCCTGCTTTCAGAAGGAGGTCAGAGATACCTTTCAACCAATGCTTCATTTACGTTGATTCTTCAATTTTAAAAGAAGAACCCGAATGCTATGAAATACTAAGCTATTGCATGTTATGACAGATCTCTGAAAAGGAGATGGGATGGCTTTTTGACCCTCCCTTAGCAAAGAGACACAGAATTAGACAAGCTTACAACTTTTTCAGATGTTTTGGGGTGGGTGCCAAGCAGGCCTCTAACCCACAGTCTTATCTATCCTTATGCGCAGAATGCGTATGTCACAGTAAACAGTAATGAATATTGCTCCTATTCTTGCTGATGGTGTGGTTTTGACTGAAATAGAAGAAATGCAGCAAGTAGAGGTCCTGGGTAGGCTTTTCTGTTTGTTCCAGTGCCAATGCTGGGTTGAATATTCGTACAGCATTCTTGGTAGCCATTTCCTACTCTTCTAGACTTTCAGTGCAAGAGATTTCAAATCAGCTTCACAAGACAGTGGTCCCAGACAACCAGGGCATCCACCTCCCCTTCCACTCAAGGCCTTAGCCCCACCATGAGGACTGTCAGCCAGGGTATCTGTTTGTGGGGTCATGGTTTTGTTACTGATATTCCCAATGGACAGACAATTGACCATTAACAACTAAAATGAAACTCTCCGTTAATTTCATACCAACACAGATTTAGTCCTACAATTTTAAACAAATTCATTTAAACATCCCAGTTTTGAATAATTCAATTTTAAATAAGTTTTCTTACAGGAAGAGGGTCTGTAGAAGAGAATTATCTGTGTAAGTCTTGCCTGGAACATTTATTTCTTCAGAACTCATCCTTCTTTCATTAAAGAATAAAACTGCTGAAATCCTGTGCTCCCTGTGCTGCAGTAACCCAAACCTCCCTGTGTCTTTCCTGAGCAGAGAGCTGCCATGTGCACAGGGAAGTGTTCGAAGTGCATTGGAATCACGCTGTTCCCGCTGGCAGCATGTGCCATCATCTCCAACATTCTCCTGTACTTCCCCAATGGACAAGTTCTGCAGCTCAGTGAGATAACTGATTTGGTCTGGTTTTTCCATGGCATCCTGGGCGCTGGGATACTGGTAAGAGATTAGCTTTCTTTTGGATTTTGTTCTGTTCTGTTTTAAATTTGGGGCCAAGAAAACCTCCATTAACAAAAGAAGTCATAAAAATGTGTTTTGCATAAAACACATTCCCAGCTTAACTGGGAAGTTGGGTATATGACTGAGAAAATGCATTTAAGGCTAAAAAAGTGCCTAGTCAAAGAAATACAAGGTATTTCTGAAATAAGTATCAGGACTCCAAATCAGGAGGAAGTGGTAGGACTGACTGCTTACTGTGGAGAAGTGTTACATGAGTGTTCATCCTCCATGAATCAAAGCAAAGACAAGGTCCTAAGCTCAGCTGGAGGCGGGGAGTTTTCACTGTTGTCTGCACCCCCTCATTATTCCTTTAACTAATTTTATGGACACACAGCTCACAAAAAATTCAGGGCAAAACTGAAACATGTTTCAGCAGTACAAGACTCAGCTAACACTCCATGTATGTAGAGCTGCAAATGGTTTAAACCCCAAATGCCTCATGTTCTCACACTCATCCATCTCCTTTTGGGTTTGATCTGGTTTGAATGGGCTGTTCTAGAACTAGTTTTCCACTGCAGGTCTCAGGAAAGATCACTTTTATGTGAATATCCATGGCTAGCAGGGAACATATTGGGGAACGCTTATCTTTCCAGTCCATCAGAAAACATGCTCCCTTTGTGCTCTGCCAGTTATCTACCCAAGTACAGTTAAAAAGCTGAGTGAGTAACATGCATATGACCAGTACTGGCTGCTATGCAGCCTGGGCAGGTCGTAAACTGGCACAGAGCTGGCCAAAAAAAAAAAAAAATTTTAAGACTAATGATCTTATTAAAAAGCAAATCTCGTTCACAGTCAGGCTATGATGCAGCTGCTGTGCAAGTCTAGGGAAGACCTGCAATGGATGTAGTTCAGACTCATATTTCCCAAAGCAGAAACCTGGTATAAGATCATTCAGTAGATTGTTCTCCACGAGCAGCTTGCTTCTTCTTCCAGCTACCACTTGGGCCTATTACTCATGCTGAGCTTGAACATAAGCATGAGTTTGTAGAAGGAAGAAGTGGAACTACATGAGAGACCTTGTGGAAAATTCATACCACTGCAAGCCCAGGAGTCATTGGCGTTCAATGAAAGGAAAGGCAGATGTTAGACATGAGAGCGTCACCGCCTCATTGAAAACGTGCCTTCTTTTAAGGCTTCCACACAGACTTGCCTGTGGCCAGCACCACATACATCAAAAATGAGAACAGCAAGTGAGAGGAGAGGAAAATGTTGCACTGACCTTCAAAACATGGTATTAGGAGTAATTGTTGATCCACAAACCATGCTGTTGAGTGTACACATTTTCCAGAAAACAGTATGAGAAATGCCTATGGGTGAAGAGAAAGGGAAAGAAAGCATTATCATCAGCTCCATCTTCCAGGTACTGGAAGCATGGAAAAATTAAGATTGGCTTCTGGGCTTCCTAAGGAGTTAAGCAAGGGGCAGAATATCCCATGACTGGAATCTGGTCCATATCCTGACTCTACAGTGAGGGAAGATGAAGTTGCAATACATTCCTGGATGCACCTGGCTTCCTCCCAAAGCAAACTCAGGAAAGTCATGCCAACAGGTTGCCTGACCTTGAAGAATCTTCCCGCAACCAGGACACAGCCTCCAGAGCCAAGACTGTGGGGGAAACTTCGAAACAGCCTGGCTTAGCTCTGTGAGCCAGGAAACCTGCCTCCAGCCAGGAACTTCATCTATAGACGGATACCTAGATCACCTGCGCACTCTTTGGCTGAGTAGCCAGATCCACCTTTTCTTCCTCCCCTGCTGAATCTCTAATGGAAATTATAAGACATGAAAATCTCTCAGTTTCCTTATTTCAAGTGTTTAGGGTGTAAAGAGAGGAAGATTGGCTCTATGTGTCATAGTTACGCCTTTCCTGACGGAAAGCCTGTGTGCAACACTGGGCCTGACTGAGCCATGGCTCACACACAGCTCTTGTTTTACTGACAACAGACAAATCCAGCAAATTCTCATTCCCATGGCAAAAGGCAGGTGTTTATAATCAGATACTTCATAAAAAGAAAGCTGCCAAGCAAGGCCTTCATCCTGAGCCAGACTAATATATGACACAAAAGTGTTTGCAGCTTAGATGGGAAACCTCAAAAGAAGAATGACAGCCCTGGAGGAAAGGGAGTGTTGGTTTGATGGGCAGAGGTATTAACTCTTCTTCTGAGTGCCAGACAGTAGCACACTGGGGCTGAGGCTGCCTTGCGGACCACTTGTGATTATTTAAGAGCTGACTTCTTTCCAGGAAGAGCAACACCTTTTTAACCTCAATGCTCTACTTCTGCAGGCTTCCAGATATAGTCCAGCCACCACTGTATATGCTGTAGGTTGCCTCTGGGATGTGCATAAAAGGCAACGGAGAAAAAATCCTTTGAAAAACATTTGTGGCCCTGCAAATCTAAGCAGGTTTCATAACACTATCCTACACAGTCTAACAGAGATATTCACACTAAACACATAAATTCCCTGGGCTTCATTCGTCGTAGACATTCTGCTATTCTTGGCTTACATGTGAAAATATCTCTCCAGCATCAGTCAGGCCATTTTTACAGTTTTTACATTTCATGTTTGATTGATTGATTGATTTGGGTTCTCCTTCTTTCGATAACTTTGGGGCAACCATTTCCTACTTTCACAAATATTTGTTTACTTGTGCTGCTCTTTGAGATGCCTTGGCCATCATTGATGGGAAGAGACAAGGCAGTGGAAGTGCACTGGCTGCACAGCTAGACCCACAAAAGCTTTTTTGCCCTCTGGCTACCAAACCAGAGGCAACTTTTCCTACCTCCAGAGTGCCTCTGTAAGGCAGGCTTAAATCCCAAGACACAGATGGTGTGTCTTGGTTAATGGTTAATGACTGCATTGTACTGGTCCAACTCCACCTGCTAATTACCATAGAGAAAGCTGATGTGAACTGGGAGTTCCCTGTTGAGTGAAGTCCATTTCGTAGGTTTTCCAGAAGTTTAGCACAAAAATCCAAAACAATCCAATGTCAGACCTGTTTCAGGAAGCTCAAGGCTGATTTCCCAATTATAATCCTGAGCAGAATGCGCAGAAGGTTTAAATAGACATAATTCTTAGAACAGATATGCATCTTTTCTGGGCAGAAATTCAATTTTCTCAAAATTGTTCCCCAAAGAAATCCCCAACAATACCCTGCTGAAAAGAAGCAGTATAGCTTCAGCAATCAGAATTAATGTAACAGCAACTTGCCAGACAGTTCTAGCTGTAATCCCACACTGATTTCTGAGTAACTCTTCAGCAGCACCAACACCCAAGCAGGTATAACTCCCACAGAAGACTCAGAAGGTGATTCACATTTGAGGAACATGATGCCCAAGCTCCTAGAAGTCAAAACCCACCCCAGCAGAAGTGCTGCACACCAATTCAACTTGTGCTTTTCTTACAGGTTATTTTGCCGGCATTCATGATGCTGGGAGCAGGTGGAGCAGGATGTTGCGCTAACAGATGTGGGGTAAGTGGATATTTATGTGTTGAAATGGCACTATAGAGTTTGTGCAACAGCTCTTAAATGGCTGCTCAGCAGGTGGAAATGTGCAGTGACAAACCATCACACCACCATCAGCAGCCATGTCAGGGAAATGTAGAAGAGGAGCTTGATCTACAGCGTCCCTGGGCTAGGGCTGAGAGGTCTGTAGCCAACTAAGAATTTTATGATATTGCAGCTGCTGATACAAGGGAAATCAGCCAGGGCCAGTGGTGGAGCCTTTAGGCACAATGCTGAGGGCAGAACTGGACTACATTACATAAAGTAAAACTTGGCTCAAGCTTCCCCTGCTCAAGGCAATCCTAAAGACTGAGACAGCTGCCTGTTCCTTCTGCTTCCATCGAGTCCCGTTTCCTCTATATCCTTCCATGGCAATCTGCTTTTCCACAGGTGATCCCTGCTTTCCTCTGTAGGGATACATAGGTCCCCTACTTGCAGGTCCATGCTAAAAGCCTGAGCTGCTGCATCTGGCACTAAGGAGCTCTGACCAGTAGCTCACATTTCCCCAAATGTTCTGCACATGAAACATGCAAAGGCAATTTAGTCTCTGTTGTCTAAAGAAAGGCCAGAGATACTTTATTCCTTGATAATTAAGAATATTATAAAGCAACGTGTTATACAGGCATCTCTGTTTATCCTCAAGCCCTGGGCACAGACTTCTGTGTAGCTATCATTATTGGCAAGAATAAACTGACTTACAAGTTTTTTTAGTCTGCATCCTTCCCAGAAGCAGCCTTGAATGAGAGTTTCCGTGCAATAAAGTACATCTCTTCTGTACTCTTCAATTAATATTTAGTTTGATCCCTGAGAAGGCCTTTACCTCTTCAAAACATTTTACTTAAGTTAATTCATTATTCATAATACCAAAATAACATTCTTTATTAGAATATCAGCAAGTACATCCCAAGGGACATGCCATTACATTGATTTTACCAAATGTCACATGTGCAGACAGGATGCTAATGATGGCCGAGCAGGCCAGTTGCAGAGTCGGGGTGTGATCCTAGGCACCCTGGAAACAGTGCCTGAGCCAACTGCTTCATCTGATTGTGAGTGATGTAGAAAGCAGTGGTGAAAAACAGACATACTGTGGTGGTTCCCACACTCACTGAATTTGGTAAGTCATGAGGGGAAATCCAGCTGAACTTGGCTGAGTTCACACAACATGTCAGATGTTTATTCTCTATGCTTCATCCCAGACCTAAATATTACAGATCCAAGAGTCAAACTTCGCCAGACTGGCTGAGTTCAGTCCCCAGCCCAACAATACAGGTGGTAGCACAGTGTCATCCAGCAGCCTACATCCACAGACTCCCCACGATCCTCCATTCTCCCCTCACCCTTCACTGTCTGAGCCATTCTGACCATCAGGATGTGAGTGCCAGATATACTGTCTGCACCTTCCCATCCCTGAATTGTTACCTCTGAGCTGTTCCCCTGCTTCTTTAGTTGCTTTTGTGGAGGAATACAACAGATGTTGAGAAAGTAATTTGATTATGCACTGTGAATATTTCATAGAATCAGGAGAATCATAGAAACATTAAGTTGGAAAAGACCTCCAAGATCAACAAGTTCAATTTTAAAGTGAATACCACCATGCCCAATGTGACGGAGTGACTTGTATTTATATACGAAAACTAGCTGAAGGCCAGGTGATGAAGCTGCCCAAACCAGAGAAGATGCTCAGTGAGGGCAGTATATCTATGAAAATGCTGTCTTCCTGGGCTGTTGGAATCACACACCTCTGTGAGGTGGCAAAGGTGAAGCTCTACATCCTATGTTTTAAACAGAATGTGGCTCAAAGTAGAGGTGAGATGGGGACATGAGCATAGAGTGAGTGGTCGTGGATGGCACCAAAACCAACAGTGCCTCTGCACAGTTCCTGAGGAAGAGTGATTTCCAAGCATTCAAAAAGAGGTGAGTATTGCAGGGAGATCTGAAGGCCAGTGATATGCTTCTTGAAGAGAAGAAACCTCAGGGAAAAATTTGCTTTGGGGAGAGTGAGAGAAAATGCATAGACATGCACAGCAGGGTTGCTCTGAGCTCCTGACCATATGGGCTGTATACGCAAGGCAGGGTATGGTGTGAGGCCCTGGAGAGCAGAGGACTCCTGGGATCGGTTCAAACGTTCATGGCAGCAGCAACTTCCCAAAGTGCCAGAGCTCCTTGTGAGGCAGGACTGGGTGGACCTGATAAGGGGTCACCAGCTCTTGTCCCCCAGATTCTACCTACTGGCAGAGAAATAGTCCTCATTGGAACTTCTCAGGAGCCTCTGTAATCCAAAGGCTTGTTTAGGCACCTTTCTGCTTTGGACATCTTAGGTATAAAATTATAATTTACACACTGAATACTGAGAATTGTTTTTCATAGGACAAAAAAAAAAAGGTTAAAGCACTATTACTGATCAGAATAATTATTCAATCAGAATGTAACATTTTCCTAAGGGCAGGGACTCTGTTCTATTGCATTTTGTGCAATTCCTGGTTTAATAGTTTCAGATTTCATCAAAGCCTTTACACACTGCCAAAGTATCCTCAACAGTAATACTAATTACTATATTTCTCACACTTTTTATTCACTTCAGTGGGTTTTCCAGTTCTCAGTGATTACTTGTGGCATTAAGGTTTTTCATTAATCAACTTTAAATTATTACTTGCAAACATACACAAATGGTTTCTTGTCCTTGCATTATGGAGTAATGAATTTGGAAAGTAATAGTTTTAGAAAGCTTCAGTGTCTTGCAGACTAGCACGTACACATCTGAAAACATCCACTGCACTGACATGATGAGGAAAAAGGCCCACCCACAATACAGCTTCTCTCATTGCATCAGAAAACATACTCCAGTATTTCTGTCTAAGCCTTCCTTAAGAGTTACTAGCAGAACAAGAATAACCATAGCAACTTTCCAGACAAATCTAGATAAGCAAAGATATCCAGATAACCAGACAAAATAACAATTTCATCAAAGAAAACAGAAACAAAAAAAAAACACCTCCAGAGAAGAAAGAAATGTGTATGGAACAAGAACCAGGGCAATAAAGAACAGCACAAGATGAGACAGGAGGAACTTGGTAACTTCACTGAAGCAGCTGATGCAAACACTCAGAGAATGTATTCTAAAAGTCTTGATCAGCTCACCAGGGACAATTCAATTGTGTGAAGAATAAAGCAGGGGAAATATTAAAAGAAAATCAGCAAATGTCAGTGAAACCTTTTCGAGAGGTACAAAACTGGTCAACACTATGGGAAATTCATTTCAACAAACTCAAGCAACCCAGCTTAGACCTCTTATTGCAACCAAGGACACAAATGAAGAAATAAAATATTTCAATGAAAAGTACAACTAGGGAAAATGCTGAAAGTGTGAGGTGATGAAATGGTTAATAAAATTCTTGGATTTCCACAGATTATGAGGCAAGCCTTCAGAAAAGTCTCCAGATCAGTAGATAAAATGGGGAATGCCACTGCATGTCTAGAAAATGCTGAGGAGAGCCAATCTAACAGCTGCAGCAACTTCAGACTCCTCTTTCAGTGACAAGTCAAGTCTTTGTCCAGATGATCTTGTACACAGTAAGGGAAATTAGGCTAGTCATACAGTCAACAGATTTCAAATGAGACAATTATGTGATAGACAGTAGTCACCAAAGATAGCACTGACAACTACTACTAGTACTAACTGCTATCATAAAACACAGTAATAGCAAAAGACCATTTGACTTTTTCTGTCATAATTATGTTTGGGGTGCCCTGTACTGCTATGCTGTGCTAAAATAAATTGTTAGCACAATTAAGGTCCTTCAGTCAAGATGCAGAATGCACAGTTGAAGTAAATGAGAAAACAATTGGGAAAAGTAATTCAGCGTAGGTAGGAGTTTCAAAGAGATTGTAAGTCGTTCACCTTCACTGCAAGGCATGGTTGGCAATCTTGCTATGAGAGACAGTGCATCAACTACAACCCAGACACTGTTTTGGTCCAGGACAATATGCTAAATTACCCACATTTTGCTGACAGTGAAGCTCTGCTAAGAGGCAATTCAGCCAAAATGCAGATAAAGACCAAAAAAAGAGCATCAAACTTCACAAGAAAAAACTGAGTAATTAATCAGCTATGATGAAATAAATCCCATGAGAAAGCCCAGCAACTTCTAACTCAAGGATTGCTGTAGAGGCAAAACAACACACAAAATTGGTCAATTCATACACCAGCATCATGCAAGGTTCTACACAAAGCAGTCAGCCGGCAAGTTGGAAACTGCATTCACCAGCTTGAACATGTTTAGACAGTGATAAGGCTTTTCAAGGCTTTGTCAGAAATCTCCAACTTGGATGGTGGATATATCCATTTGACTCTGCAGTGCAGGGGTCTGTGAAACAACTGGGACTAGGACAACGGTTCTGCCTGCCTTGTGGGCTGTTGGATTTCACCTGGTATTTACTGGCAACAGGGAAATGTGTGACTTGAGATATTTGGCTTCAAACCCAAGTCATGGATGAGAGTATTTTGCGTGTGCTTCCTTGGTCATGCATCTGCCCTGACTTTAACGCAGGTCTACGGCCTTGTCCCTACTCCAGGTCTTCCCTTGGCTCTATCAGTCTGCTCCAGAATTTATTTCCCTACTTGACAGAGTTGTGAACAACCACAGGCAGTGATTCTTAACAAGATTATTGGGAAGCCTGTCCCAGATGCACCACCAGCATCACCCTCCTGGGATTTTTGTTTCTGTATACAAACAGAAACCAGATATATCCCATTCATTAATAGAAAATCACCCCCAAATGGAGTAAAGGTGACTTTTCTGTGGGAGTGGCTGATGTAAAACGTAAGTGCATTACATACAATTCGAAGTCACCACTGGTTTGTTGCCACATGCAGCATAATTGGATTTCTCAGCATGAGCAGTGGTAATCACATCATGGTGTTGCAAAATGAAGGAAAGCAGCAATAAGGAAGGGTTCTGTTGCATTCCATCAATTAGCAAAAACAGTCAATGTATCTTCTGTTGCTTTCATACCTGGTTTGGTAGTTGCTTGCTCATTTCTGTTGGTGTAAGGGACAAGAAAGTCGAAGAGCTGGAAATGCCAAGGCACATGATGTGGAACAGATTAGTCCAGGACTGGCTTCATTTTGGCTTTTGAAAGAAAACAGATTTTTGATAATTGATAGTTTAAGTATAAAACTCTGAATAAGTAAAACACAGGGCTACTTTTAAAAAGAAAACAAATAAAATCTGAAATTCTTTAACATCTAGAACAACTATAACAGTCAGAAAAAGCTGACTATTTTTCATTCCCAGATATTTAATAGTAGTAATTGTAGCAATAGGAGGAGGAGGAGTAGTAATAGTTTCAACATACAGTAAGAAACAAGTAAAGAGAATTCTTTCCCATTCATTGTAAGCTCTCCGTGCTACTCAAACTTCTGTGCATGCAATGTTGAAGGTTTTTTCCCTTTCAGATGCTGCTGTCAGTGATCCTGTCTGTGCTGGGATTTGCAGGAGGAGCGTATTGTGCAGTCATCTCCTCGCTGGGGCTGATTGGGGGTCCTCTGTGTGACACAGGTGATGGAGAATACCTCTACCCTTTCAGGAATGACACTCTGGAGTGAGTATGGCTTACAGCCTCCCTCATCTTTCTGTAGGAAACTCAGATTTTTTTCAAAATGAGCTGATAGTCCACCCTGTGCACACCTAAACTCACACTTCTCTGAGTAACATGTTCCAGCTCATCATCTCTTTGACCAAAAAGTCAACCTTGGGCAAAAAGTTTCTTCTGCTGTACTTGTCACAAACCCCTTGTGCAATTTGCACCATGCTTTCAAAAGCCTGGTGAACTGTGACTTCTACCATAGTAAAAAGGAAATATTTGATTACTGTACCACAACCATCTGTTAAGTCATCAAGAATTGAGCCTGCTCTACCTACTTCTGAAAAGCAAAGCAAAAATCTCTGGATCTTTAATCTTGACAACCATGCTCTTCAAGCCAGAGCTAGAGATAATGAAGGGACTGGGCTGAGATACCACAGCAGGAATGGAGAATAGGGAGACACATTTTAAAACCATTACAGACCTTTCTCTTTAGTTATTAACACAAAATAACTAATCAATAACTAACACAATTTTGCCATAAAATAAAGAGGAGATCCTTGTGCATGCAACAAAGTACAGATATGGCTTTCTTTCCTAGCTATCCATTGCATGTCTGCAAAGGGAATTCTGAAAAGAATGACCAGTTTTTACCAATTATAATACAATCTGAGACTCCCTTTGTGCCACTGAGTTCAGAAAATGTAATGCCAGAAATCAGAGAAAACATTTTCAAGTTTTTATTTTCTGATACCTTGCCAATTCTTTTTCTCTATCGCAGAGACAATTATTTGTTCAACCAGACAACATGGAGTATTTGCAAAGAACCTGAAAACATCATCCTTTGGAATATCGTCCTTTTCTCTATTCTCCTGGCCATTGGTGTGATTGAAGCTGTTCTTTGCTTTATTCAAGTCATCAATGGACTTACTGGCTTCATATGTGGCACATGTATGAGGAGAAGAAAGGTTGGTATGCAGTAGAAGTGTGCTTTATGTTATTACCACTGTTATTTTCCAGGCTCTGGTAATAGTACATGAGCTGAGAGATCTGCACAGCTCCTGGGCAAGCTGCTCTGGGGAACTGAGTCAGTACAGATGCATTTGCACACTCTCTCTCTGTCACATTGTAGTCAGGGATAACCTGGTCCTCAGATATTTCTAAACAGCAAATCAATATGACATATTTACATACTCACTTGCATGGTTGTGTTCCTTTTCAAGAAGCCTTTTTGATAAAGTGTAATGACCCTCCCCAGCATTTGTAAGTGAGAGACAAAAAGTAGAGAGGTTTTAAATTGGTGAACAGTAGTAAAATTGCTATTCTACAAAACGGAAGAAAACCTCTTTCAAGTTTCATTTATCACTACTGCTTCCTTTTCATGGTTTATTTTCATTGTACAAGATATTTGCAGTAAGTCTGATATCCCTCTGGAATATTAATTAATATCTTTCATTAATTGCCTTTCAGACAAATATTTCTGGAATGTGAATGGCCTACAAGGAATGACAAGAAAAACCCCAAGCTGCTGATTCACATACAATAAGGATAGTGCACTGTACCGTATTTATGGGGGGACAACGAAGAAAACCCAAAATGTTCAGGTGTTTCATGGAACAAAATGTTTTTTTAAAAGAAAACAGGGTGGCAAAGGGCTAGGTCATTTAGATCTGAGACTCCATGTTTTCATCTCTCTAAACATACCTGATAAACCTCAGGTACTGGCAGAAACATTAATCTATCTGGTCCTGACTGCTGTGCTTGTGTATAAAGCACAACAGTCCTCAGATAAAAGATCACAACTTGCCCTCTCAGGTGTGTGGGAAAGGGAACTGTTGTTAATGTGTACACTTATCAGCTGCATGAAGCGGGCGCTCTCTGGCTGATGTAAATAACCTTCCGTCCTCCCAAACCCCGTGGTGAGCTCACCTGTCTGATCCTAATTTTTTCTAACGGGGCACTCACAGATTTGAATAAGGATGAGCAGGTATTGTATCAAGCAGTATGAGAAACTGCAAAGGCAACTAAAGAACACAATTTTCAGCCTCCTTCCGCCAACTTGGAGCCAGATCCCCTTGTGCCACTCAGTAGTTTGCTGTCATGTTAGACAAAGTGCAGTGCGCTTCTGAATCGGTTCTCCAGGAGCATCTGAGAGATGCGGGAGCCTTAGAGGGCATTTGGGTCAACACAGACAGTAGGGTTTAGAGCAAGAGTTTAGAAATGTCTGGTTTAACAAAAGGGTGGAGAACGTCACCACCAATTTTGCCTTCATGAAACTGCAGAAGAACTTCACTGACTTCCACGCAGGTCTCTAGGGCTGTTCTAGAATAGACCACATGGACCAAGCAATTAACTAGCCAAAGATAAACAAATGTAAAGGTAGTAATTATGTGCAGCTTAGTAATAAATAGGAGATATAATCCAAAGGCAACAAATTGCATCACTTTTAGTGTTACAGCAACAGTAATACAAACCAGGAGCTGTGTAATTCCCCACCATCACTCAAGAGCAAGCCCTTGATCTTGAGCAATGTCTATGACTGAGAAATTTCAGAAGACCCATCATTGCAGTGACTTCCTCAAAGGTAAATTCTTGGACATAAGCTGTCTTTCATCACCCAAGCTGTGCAATAATCTTTACCCATCCTGAATGCACGTATGCAGCTGTGAAAACCTGAATATATTTAAAGGACTTGGAGCCTATTTTTCAAAGAGAGTAATTTATGTTTTCTCAAAGTTGTTCATGTTTCTGCATTGTAGCATGGGAGCAAGCTCTTTGAACACACCTATTGCAGACACGTGGCTGCCTGTGCTGTCCTCTATTGCAGCACACAAAATGTTTCACATTCTCCTTTATGTAAAATGGGGAATAAAATGTCAGTTGCCTAGATGAGGAGCATATGTACCTTGGGGCATAGTTTCACCCCTAAAAGCAGGAAATTTGACCCATAAAACTTAAAAGCACCTTCTGTAAAGAAAAAGTGTAAAACTTCTCAAAGTTTGCAATCATCACTAAGTCCATCCAGACTTGCCAGGTGACTTAAAAAGCTCGTGCTCATTGTCAGCAGTGAAACCTGGACAGTGCTACCACATAGAGCAGACAGCAAACCAGAAAAAGAGTCAAGGAGACAGCTAGAAATAAGGATATTCCCATGTAGTCAAGTGGAAAGAGACTCCTTCATCAGCCGAGGGGCTCTATGAACTGTTCACAGTCCCTAAATACCCACTCCCCCTCATCCCTTAGTTCCGAGCTCCTGACTCTCACCTCGGGGATAAAGCCAATTTGGGCTGTGCCAGCACCAGGAGAGGAAGAGATACCCACTGGCACACCTAAAGCACAGAAAAGTAAGTGCACTGTGCTGCTGCCATCTGCTTGTTCCAGGCTGTCCTGCCCTGGGGATGTTTAATGTCATGTCTGTGTGCTACTGGGAATACCCTCTGTCCTGCCAACTGTGTGACCACTGGCCTCACTGATATATGTAAATATTAAATATTGCTACTCTGAAGTTATTTTCTGGCTTGGTTTGTGTGACCTGAAGAACTTGCAAGTTCAAAGGACCTCCAGCAGGAAGAGAAATGGAATAACAGAGAAAGCAGAGTTAAATTGTCTAATTTGAACCACTGTGAAGAAGTCTCTTCTCAGGTAGGCAACATGGGAAGAAGCAATCTTCCCCAGCCCATACTGAAAGAGGTGCCCGAGGCAGGTGGGAGGCATTGCCTTTCTGGACAAAGTCCAGTTGTCCACCATGGACAGGAGCATCTGGTGCCATGTGAAGTGCAGAAAAGTTTCCTGCTCAGCCTCCAGCTGGCAAGGGTCTCCCATATGTCCTCTGTCACACCTGAGAGCCATTCACAGATGTCTGGAGACCCAAATGTCTCATCTGGAGTTAACACAAGGATGTCAGTGACCAAAGCAATCACCTGTCTTTTGCAAACACAAGGATGCTAAAAAATCGTTTAGCAAAGATACATAAAGGTGGCTAAAATTAGATTAAATTATTTCAGCTCATGGGTTTTTTGATCCCCCAAATCACCTTTTACATGAGTCAAAGTCTGACCTCTCAGAAGTGTCACCAAAGCCTTCTCCAGGAGCTGGCCAGCACATTGCAACAGGGGCAGCTCCTCATGCTGAACACTGTGGGGAGAACTGCAAACCCAAGCTCTTCTGGGTGGGCAAGGATTCAAAAGAAAATGTCTACATAATACCAAATATAATAAAACTTTGATTTGAACAGAGAGTTGGCTAGACTGTAGGCAAGATATCATTCTTCAGAATTAGGATTACTATAGATTTTAAATTTTTTCCAAAATGGAAAGTTTTTTCCAAAAATGGAAAGAATTTTCCAAAATGGAAAGAATTATTTCAGGGAAATCTCTTAGCAAAGGAAAAGAGGAGTTTTGTCCCTGAAATGCGTTTTGTATTGTATACATGAAGAATTTAGTAAAACTAAGGAACTCCTAATATTCTTCTCATCTATCTTTCCTCTATATTCATCTTCTATCTAAGTATCAGCCTGTCTTCCCAATATCTATCAGCTTTAAACAATTAATGGTCAAAAACTCACCCAAACATAACAACAAAAATATTGGTTTGATTTTGATATTAGTTCATGGTTTAATCTCACTACACAGGCTCTCATAAGCTCTAAAGCTCTCATAAGCACTAAAATATGTTGGTTTTGCATCAGATCATCCCTCTCTGTTCTGCATTTAAAACTCATACAGGAGATCAGATACTTGCAATTAGGACTGACTTGGGATAGGAATAAAACTTCAGACCAAGGTCACAATCTGAAAAATGTAAATGCTTGGAGACCAACAGCCCAGTGTTTCAGCTGTCAGGATTAAGGACACAATCAAATACCTAAGTTGGAAACCACAGACTAGTTCATTCCCTCTCATTTCAGGAGGAACACTCAGTTCATTTTCATGCAAATAGAACAGATGTCTCAGGCCCTGGTACTCGATGTGCTCAACTTCTTTGGCTTGTAGAGCAAAGCAAACCAGTGAGAGGTTGGTCATCGCAAACCTCAGAGTGCCTAGCCTCTGCTCCACTGTCCCAGTCCCAGCCCTGTGCCTCAACTCCCCACTGAACTTTTCTACACAAACAAACCTAAAAAAAATCCCAAGGGAAATGAAGAAAAACCCCAAACCTTTCCAGACTCAGAGCACCAGCTCTTTGAGCTTGTTCCTTTCCAGAGGAGTGGCAGGGGACAGCCACCTTTCAGAAATGTCCTTCCCTGCAGGACCTCTCTCACCCAGCAGAATCCCTTTCATCCAGAGCCCATGGGCCACAGAGAGCCCCTAAGGGCCATCAGCAATAATGTAGCACATTTAACCCAGAGAGGCAGGGCAAAGGCTTGGTCTTAGGCACAGAGGCCACTGCTTTGTCCATGTTTATTTCTTCCTGTCAGTCAGCTTCAAAGCTGCATAGCTGGAAGTGCTCACTACAGTGCAGATCATTTCCACCATAGATAGAAAACTTCACCGGTACACAGCACTCCTCACTTTCTTTCAGGCATTCCTCTATTCTTATCCACAACCCACGTCAGAGTTTGTTCCATCAAGCTCAACTAACAAGCTGTAAGAATCAGAGCTCAGCTGAGTATCAAAGTCATAGAAGGGTTTGAGTTGAAAGCGACCTTAAAGATCACCCAGTTCCAACCCCCTGTCGTGGACATAGACATATTCCATTAGATCAGGTTGCTCAGAACACCATCCAAACTGGCCTTGAACACTTCCAGGGATGGGGTATTTACAACTTCTCTGGGTAACCTGTTCCAGTGTCTCATCACCCTCACAGTAAAGAATTTCTTTGTAATACCTAATTTAATCGCACCCTCTTTCAGTTGAAAGCCATTACTCACTGTTCTATCACTACATGCTCTTGTAAAAAGTCCCTCCTCAGGTTTCTTGCAGCCCTTTCAGGTACTGGAAGGAACTTGTATGCCCCAAGAAAGTGCTCAGAACCATTGGAGATACACCAGAATACCCTAGCTGCAGTTCCAGAAGGGCATGGTGTCTCTGACAGGGACTGTAATATCTGCCTGCCCATGTGGACATCTCACAGGTTTTAGAGCAGCTCAGATGACACCAGCCATCTCTATGTGAGCATCCAAATCAAGCTCTGAAACATCTACAGTGTACAGTGACCCTGCTCTTAAAAGCAACCCTGAGTTCATCAGTCTGAGACCTATCCTCACGCCATCCTGCCTCACAAGACCTAAACCACATCAGTCAATCACCCCTTAAAAGTGTGTATTTCTCCCCATGGGGAGCTTGAAGTGAGAAGCCCAGCAGCTGGCAACTGAGGCTGCAGCCCCTCATCATGAGTGGAGAGTGAAGCCCACCTCAGAAATCTCTTAATTTGTGAGATTTGTTTATTTTTTCCTTGAAATAGATGCATTAGCCAAGAGTCACTTAATGGCAAAAGAGTACAACAAGAGAGTCAGCGAGAAACTGGTCGTGCTATAAGTTTGTGTTTTTACAATCCTTCTTCCTTGCACTGTATACCAGCAAACCCATTCCAGATTCAGAACTACCTCTTGCTCAAAGTCTCCTTCATCCCATCGTGTAATGTTTTCACTTACTTTGTGTCCTGCCATATCTGCCCTCCACCCCTCTGGGTCTTTAAATGAAGTTTCCCTGGAGAATTTTATGCGTGCCATTTGGGTTTTTTTCCAAGAGATGAAAAAAGCAGAGTCAGTCCAGACACTCTCTGCAGGTGTCAAAGAACAAATTCTAGTCTTGCTAAGGATATGTTGAATTTAGCTGACCCCCACATGAAGGCTGCACATCATGTCTTCCCAGGAGTGTCTGGCTGCAGAGTGGGCTGAGACCCATCTGCATTCCCCCTCAGCCGTGTGCACCTTCAACCCTATCCTGTTCCTGCCTAGGAAACATGCTGCAAAACATTTGTTCATAAAGAAAAAAAAAAAGCAGCTTAGAACGTGTCTGTGTGCAAATGGTATTTTAAAGGTTTTTAAAACACCCATTTTGAGCAAAGAAGGCAAACCAGAGAAACCAATGGCTCATTGCCACTGACAATGGAGCTGCATTTTCTAGGATCTTGTAGCAGGCTCATTTAAGGTGGGAGTGTTTCTAATTACTACCCCAAAAATTGTGCCTTTAAAATGCACGGTGTCCCTTTCTGTACTTAAATAATTGGGTCAAATTTAAAAGCCATTACTCAGTTAAAACAGCAGTTGACTATAAATTAAAATAATATTTCTCCTAAGGTAGGTTAAATAATTATCTGGTTGTCAGGTTTTTTAATCTCTTTTAATTTTAATTTCTTTTTAAACATTTATTATAGAGTCTTACCACCAGATCACTGCATACCTTACCAAGCCCCTTATTTCCCCTTGTAGAGAGAGATGTCACAGAAAACATGGGGTTCCTGCACTTCTCCCCCTCTCTTCTCACAGCCATCACCTCTGTGCCTGTGTGTTCCTACCATGTCCTGCCCATGGGATATGCTCAGCCTGTGCCACTGTCATTTCCAAGCACAGCTACTCCTGGCTGTCTGCAGGAGAAGGCACACTGCAGAAAACCTTCCTAAAGATTTGGCCAGTCACTCAGAGTGCATCTGTGAAGAAAAAAATCCGTGATTTCCCCGTGGAAAGGAGCTACCCACTCCACAGATGAACACAGGTATATAGAAAAGCCATACATGTGCCCTAAATAGGGCAATTTTTACACAGAATTGGTTATGAAGAACCATACGTGGACAGATGGTAAAGATTCACAGAGCAACTAAAAAGATACTGGTATGGCAAATTTATAATAAATGTAACCAACTTAATTCCTTAATGCATATATGAGGGTTTTCTCAGAATTATGTCTGTTCACAGGGAGCTTCACAAAGTAGTTTTTAAAAGTCTGTATCATTCCTATAGTTTCATTGCAGAGTCCAACAACACCTCACTTTCCTATCTTTTCAGCAATGAAATGATAAAATGCTTGCTTTGAGTATCATCATGTAGCTCCTTCCATTGGTCAGTGGTAAATTTTCTTTTACTGTTTCCCGAATTTTTTTTTATGATTACTGAGAGTTTAGTTCAGTCAATTTAAAAAAAATTCCTAGCCCTATCTTCTGCTTTAACCTTGTGCCTAGAACCCAGAGAAATATGGATTATCTTCATGCCATTTCACGTCAGACAAAATATAACATTCCCCTACTTCAAGCCAAGATGGCATTATCCCTCATATCAGTGTTCTATTATACATATGAACACTAATTCCTATGCTCTTAATCTCTGCTCCCCACAAAAATAAGATTGGATATCAACTGAAGAAAGGGAAAGGCTGCAGAATTGCCAGTGTTTCTCCAAAGATTGAGACTCTGCATCCAGTTCTTCAGACTTTTGGGTTTATTGCTCTGTTTCATACTGTTTCTTCTGCTGCAAAGTGCAGCAAATACTCAGCAGTTTCTCTACAAGGCAGCATTATTCTTACTGATTTTTTCTATTTTTTCTGATTGTGTACTCGATCAAAGAACATTATCATCACACAATTATTCCTCTATATGATCTAAATTAAGCAACAGAAAATGGCTCTAAATATACCAGGCTTGTTATCTGTGACTGTATTTTTTGCATTAACTTTAGCTACTGGAATTTGGGCTTCTTGGAAAAGCAGAAAGGATCAGCAGAACAGGAACCCAACAGAAATGGCCATGGTTGGAGGCAGGAATATGAATGTTTTCATTGGATTGTTTACTGCAACAGGTAAGTTTTCTTAAAAGACTTTTAAAAGTTCTTCTTAAAACACAGGTATTGCATAGTTCTGGGTGATTTTTCTTTCAAAGGAAGTGAACTCCTTTAATGTCAAGGTAGATTTTACTTAAGTGTGACTTTAAAGGACTATGGTTTCATGAATCATTTTGGGATGGATCCTTAAAAACCTCTTCACACTGAGCAGAACCTGATGTTTATGTAGATTCTTTAAATTAAAGAGATTCATTTAAGAGTTTAGTTAAGAGCTAAAGAGTTTAATTTAAGAGTGACAAAAGAATACAACACTTTTCATTAGAGAGGAGTATGGTCTAAATCGTGAACCAGTTTCTGTTATTCAGCATAAAAGAAGAACTTTACTCCTGGAAGAGTCCAGTTCTGTGTGGAATAAATTGTCACTCATGGCAAGCATTGGTCTCTCTCTTAAATAGAGAATTTCCCTCAACTTCCCTTTTCTTTCCTCTCTGCTGGCATAATCTGAAATTTGCTTACCTGAGCTGTTTTTAGTTAAGGCATTCCCAAGTGGCATTTGCCTGACTAAGACACTTACGCCAGTATTGTAGGTTTGTTTTCTGACTGCAATGTCTGCTTGCATTTTTTCCCCCTAGTGTCTATTTTATTAGACCATGTAAGTGATGCTAATAAAGGAGGGTCAATCAGTCATGGCAGAATAACAAAGGCACTTCTGTTTCCTCTAGCAAAAATCTTTCTCTGAGAAAAAAAATGAAATTAAAAAGTGTTTAAACATTGAGCTTTCCCATGCACACATAGATATCCATTCTTGAAGATGAAAAATTATTTAGAGTGAGATTCTGTAGTCAGCATCACATCTCTGCATGGGAGAAAACTGCAAAGAAAATAAAGATGTGATGAAATATTTCTATGAGAAAAATGTTTACAAGCTCTCAGAGTGCTCTACAAGACTAGTTGAGAATATGTCTCACAATTCTGACCTTTTCATCTTCCATGTTTACAGCCACCTGGGTCGGAGGAGCATATATCAATGGCACAGCTGAAATTGTCTACCTGCCTTCAAAAGGATTATTGTGGGTCCAGGCACCTGTGGGATTTGCCTTGTCCCTTGTTATTGGTAAATAATTCATGTAATTAGGATACCTAAACTGTAAAAATAAATCATAGGAGTGTATTAAGGTGTGTAATAGAATATAGAGTCTATTTCAAATGTGATTTTGTTTTTCCTGTCTCCCATAGATCCAGAATAAACATTTATAATGCTACCCTCTAAACTGAAGCATAACAAGTTAGGGTAGCTTGGAGCTAGTGTGGAGTTCTGCCTGCTTGTAGCAATTTATAGGACAAAAATCATACCTGAAAACTTAGGAGAGTGCGCCTATGTGCATATTGCTTTTTTCACACAGTCCCTTATTCACAGACTATTGAGAGTATTGGTATCTAGTTTTTTCTTCGGAATTTCCGTGTGATGAAATAACAGTATCTTGATTTTTGCATAAAATGCATTCTTCTGAGTAGCCTTACCTCAGGATGAATGTGTCGTGTGTCCAGCTTATCCCACTTTATAGCTGGTCATATTTTTTTGTTGAAACTGAGCTAAATGTGCAGTGTTCTATACCTGAGTTGCCGTTTCTAACTCTGAGAATTACTGGGCTTGTGCTGAGGTTCAGCTCTCGTGCCAAGCCCAAAGTTGCTTCCAGGCCACACTGTGTTACACCATAACTCTCCAGGGACACAGTATGATGAAAGCAAGGAGACCTGTGCAGACCTTACACAGGAATTTCTAAAAGAACAATAACCTTTATTCTCAAGTCAAAGAAAAGAGTCCAACTGACGTGAATATGAATCAGGCTTGGAAATATATTGCCAGCACTGCTTATGAGAATAATTCTTACTAATGAAACTGAGTTGCAGGTCTGATCCTGCAACCTTTGCTCAGGTCAGTAGTGCCCATACAAGCAGTTCTGTTGGCTTCAGAACACGTATTCTTTGGTTTTAATGACACGGCTGCACATCTGAGGTATAATATTTAGATGAAAGTGGGTGGGACTCAGCTCAATGCACAGATTAAAACAAGATATATCTGGGACCTCTCAAATGGATGAAAACCCACATTTACCAAATTAATAAAAGCCCCAGTGTCTGGTTGGCTGCATCAGTCTCTAGGGTCCATTATATGTGGATTCCACAATCACCAGGCAGGTCTGATACCCAAATACCATATTATTCTTACCTTTCTTTTTACTGGAATATAAACCACGCAAAATTCTACCAAAATGCCATCATTTTCTGATAGGTGGTTTCTTCTTTGTAAATCCAATGAGATCCAAGAATTATGTCACAGTGATGGACCCCCTTCAAGAAACTTACGGGAACAACATGGGAAGCTTACTCTTCATTCCACCACTGCTAGGAGAGGTGTTCTGGTTTGCAGCTATCCTGGCATCCCTGGGTAAATACTTGCTTTCCTGTTATATTTGTTAAAGTTCATGTGGCACGACTGTCAGAGTGTATTACGTATTTGGGAATTGGTTTTGGACTAATCTGCAGAAAGTTATGCTTGACATCTCCCTTTGTGAGAGGAACACAAGCATTTCTCATTTTTGGAAAATACCCTTTTAGGTTTAAAACAAATGACAGTAGTATATATTCATTATATTATAACAGAGAAGTCTGGCAATGTGAGTCTGTGCCTTCCCCTGCCCATGGGAGAGCATATGTAAAAAGGCAAATTGCCTTGGCAATGGCCATGCAGCAAGGTAGCAGTGAGAGCAGGAGGGGAACATGGGCTCTCCTTACTTCTCACTCTGCACACTTTCTGTACACTACATTTCTCATGCGGTGTGCTGAGAGAACAACATATGCTTATTTATTCTGTATTCTGCACATATGAAACCTGTCTTAAGATACCTGACTGCTGTCCTTGTCTGCAGGAGCAACAATGAGGGTCATCTTGGATATTGGAGGCTCTTTGGCTATCATCATCTCGGCATGCATTGTCATAGTTTACACTCTACTGGGAGGCCTCTACTCCGTTGCATACACCGATGTCATCCAGATGGTTTTCATTACCCTCAGCCTGGCAAGTCTTGTGCATTTCTTTGTTACCAATTTCCTAATCAAGGGAGAAAGTCTTGTGCTTCTTTTCAGCACGTCTCAGACCAAAAATTACTTCCTTGACGTACAGTTCCTCTTTAGGAGAACAGGTTTCCTGAAACATCTCACAGTCTGTATAAGTCCTCAGACCTTATGCGTTTCAGTCAGTGCTCACACAAACCATTGGCCTTGCTGGGCGAGCACAGTAAAGTCTGCACACAAGTAAAGTCTGCAGAACCTGTCCAGAACCATCTTGGATAGAGAGAGATCTGTCTACTGAAGGCACCAATTGACCTGAATTATAAACTCATGTTCTTGATGATACCATGAATCAGAAATATGTAGATTTAGAGTAAGGAAGGGGCACAAAGGAAGACTTTAAGTCTGGGTTTAATCTTATGCAACTCTGTGTTCTATATCTACCTTAATTTAAGTATCTGTTCTCCAAAGACAAGGACAATGGGAAAATGGTTAACTATTTCCACTTCTATCCTAGTGGATCTGTATCCCCTTTGCCCTGGTGAACTCTGCAACAGAAAGTATTTATTACACTGCAATCCATCAATCTTACCAAGACCCTTGGATTGGGAAGATCGAAAAACAGTATCTTGGAAGGTGGCTGGATGACTTCTCCTACTTGGTATGCATTATTTCTTGGACAAGTGGTTGAGAGGAGGAATTGTACAGGGACTTTCTGTCTGGAAAGTTTGTGGGTTCTTCTGGCCGGGAGCCCTACATTGCAAGACCAGTTGATAGGGATTGGATGGTGTGTAAAATTTCCTTTCAGCCCTGCTGCAGCAACCTAAATGGACTGGCAAGATCCAGGGCTCAGTCGTGGGATGAAAAGAAGCAGTAGGGATACTATCCTTTACCCACATGGAGGAATGTACCGCTGGAGAAAGACCATCCAGGCAGCTGGTTCCTCTCCTGGCATCTAAATGAGTAATTTCTTTTGAGACCTTTTGAGACATTGGTCTTGCAGCCTCAATAGTGTGCTTTTAACATAAATATGTTAAATTCCCTCTATTTTAAAAAAATTTAAATTAAAATTACACGACTGCAGGTCATCAGCAAGCACAGTGCCATTGACTCCACTGCACAACACAACTTTTGAGCTATCAGTATAGCCAAGACTGCAGGAGATTATTCTGCTCTTACTAAACTGATAACAGGGGCACACAGAAGCTTGTTTGGTGAGGACAGAATCTTCAGATTTGATTAATTTTGTGTGCTAAGTAAAAATTATTATTTTATTTTTCATTTTAGATTATAATCTAGCTAAATTTGGGTGGATTTATTTATAAAAGTTGCATTTCTGAAAAACTCCCCTTTCCCTTCCTCTGCGCCTGAATCACTATTCCAAGGAACTGTTTCTCATCATTCTCCATCTTCTCATCATTCTCTATCTGTCAAATCTTTAACCTCTTTTCATGAAAATTTCACATCCATAACAATGAAAACAAAGGAAAAGGAAATTCTCAACTGTCAGAAATATCATCCTCAAGACTTAGAGCTGGGCAACATTTATGCACTGAAAATGAGTATTTCATAACACTATAGATTATTATCCCTCTGAATGGTTGGATGATGCCTCACAGCAGCCAGCAGCCTGGAGGGTACCACTGGTAACCTATGAATGTTTCAGGTGCTTGGGAGCATCCCGTGGCAGACTTACTTCCAAAGGGTGCTCTCCACTGCCTCGACAGGACAGGCCAGGCTCATTTCCTACCTGTCTGGCCTCGGGTGCTTTGCAATGGCCATCCCCTCAGTGCTCATTGGTGCAGTCGCTGCATCCACAGGTAAAACTAATTGTTTGTCTCTGAGTAGTCAATGTGTTTTCATCAAAAGTGATTAAAACAGGATCGAAGGATGTCCTGATAGAGACTTCAAATTACCCAATCCCGTGGCCCTTCACACCAAGATAGGTGATCTGTACCAGAAATGTGGAGCCCTCTGAGGTACAGTGCACCACTACCTAAAGACATTTAAACAGCCTCAAGACCTGTTTAAAGCTATTTCTTTACAAGGAAATTACTTTCCACAGACCTTGTGTTGAGGAAAGATGAAGGCAGACTCCATAAAACCCTGTATAATCTTGTTTTAGAAGAAATTTTATGCTGCCTTCTGTTAAGGCCTTCAACATGTAAGACCCAGCAATATCACTACCAATTGTTATTAAGGTTCTTGCTTGAAGGAATCAAGAGCTTCAATCCTATAAACTCACAGCCTCCACACAGCGAATCAGTCCTGTGCTGGCTGTGAGCAAGGGTTAAAGAGCAGAAAGGTCACTGAACATTTAAGGATATTAGCTGTAGTCATGAGTTCATCAAACTCCCTTCTCCTCATGAGCAGCGTCTAGAGGTTGACCTTTAACTGCCACAATCCTGGAAACACACAAAGCACAACTATTTCTATAGATGTTTCTGAGGAAAAGGGAAACCTTTGATCTAGTGGGAGCTGCAGCATGCTAAGGCTAATCACAAGAGATCACAAAAGAACCCAAAAAATCAATCCAAGTCCTAAAATACTGAGTGGATCTCAGTTCTTAGCCCTTCAGTGACTGGCCCCTGTGAAAGGCAACTTCAAAGACAGCAGAAACTTCCATGAAGGATTTGTTGTGACTTGCCCTTGTTTTGTTTTAAAGACTGGAATCAGACAAGCTACGGTCTTCCAAGTCCATTTGAGAGAGGGGAGTCAGCGATGATACTCCCACTTGTTTTATACCATCTCTGCCCAGCATATATCTCCATTGCTGGCTTGGGAGCCATCGCTGCTGCTGCAATGTCTTCTGCAGATTCAGCTCTTCTCTCCGCTGGCTCCATGTTTGCTCACAATATCTACAGGAAAATCCTGAGGAAAAAGGTATTTGGTTGCAGCATTCAGCAGTTTTGGTGTTTGGAATGACAGTCTCGTTTCAATGCTATTTCTAAACCAGTCTGTGACTGGAGGTGCCTATCCTTCAGCTGCTGAACTGATTTCTGGAGGTAGAACTCCAAACATAAGCCAGGAGTGTTCATATCCTTGTAGGGTACCAATACCCGTATTGGTGAGCTTTGCTTATTATAACGTGACTAGTATAAAATTTGGATTAAGATATTAATGGAAATTACATAAAACCATGACCCTTAACATCACAGGGGGCAGCTCGTCCTCCAGGGGTGCCTGCCTTGCCTGGCTCCTGGAGGCAAGTAGTGCTTGAATAGCATCAAGGGCTTGGTGATAACCAGCCAAGGGCAGGGCAGTGCTGGCCATGCCACCAGAAAATGCTGTGTCTGTAATGCCACAATCTCTGCTTTACAGGCTGCGGAGACAGAGGTGTTATGGGCCATGAGGACTTCCATGTTGGTGTTTGGGGCCGGGGCTGCTGCTCTGGCCTTTTGCTCCACCTCTGTCTATGACCTCTGGTTCCTCAGCGGGGAGCTGGTGTATGCCCTCCTCTTCCCCCAGCTCTGCTGTGCCCTCTTTGCTCCCAGCACCAACACCTACGGGTCAGCTGCCGGCTTCTTGGTTGGGCTCCTGCTGAGGCTACTGGCGGGGGAGCCTGCCCTGAGCATCCCCCCTGTCATCTGCTACCCAGCCTGCTCCCTAGTGAACAGCCAGCTCTTCCCCTTTAAAACATTCACCATGCTTCTCACCTTGGGCACCATCCCTGCTGTTTCATACCTGGCCAAGGCTTTGTTTCAGAGAAACCTCCTTCCTCGCAGCTGGGATGTTTGCAATATCATGGGGGGAACCAGCACCCTCGTCCCCTTGCAGCAGGTGGAGAAACAGGTGTGTTTTCCAACCACTGCACTAGAAGAGAATCATGATTAAATGTGGGGCTTCATTGGAAAGGCCACAATGCATTCAGCAGTTACAGTACAGCACAAACAGCATCTCTCTTCTTTTGCTTTCTCCATTAATGGTTTATTTAAAGTCCTCACAGAGAAATAAAGAGGCATTCTGTTAATCCAAGGAGAGTGTGTGTTTGAAGTCTGCAGTGATTAAAGTCACAAGGTGGTGGTGCACAATCTTGTGGTGGTGACCATGGGACACCTCAGGCCCCAGCAGTGGTGGTGTCAAGGTGCCCCTGGTATCCCACCTGAAAGCAAACCTATAAATCCTGCTCCAACATTCAGGGAGCCCAAGTCATGTACTTTTCTCACCACAAAGGAGACAAATTAATGTTTAATAGATTGGGTATTCTTGATTAAAAAAAAAAAAAAAAGGCAAGCAAACCTGTTTCCATTACACAGCAAGGGATTTAGCATAATCATCCCTGGGAAGCACATCAAACCTCTAAAAACACAAATTACTGAAAGTAGTGCAACCACCAAAGCAGTCCAGCAGTAATATCAGTTCTGCACCATTTCTTGTAAACTTTACAGAGCTTTCCTCGATACCACAAAAAGTTTTTGCATGTGTCTCCCCACCACAGTATCATCCAGTGGATCCCACAGGCAGGGGATGTGTGAGACATCCCCTCTCATATGACCTGGTAGGGCAGAAGCAGATGAACAAAATGAAGCAACAGCCCTTAATTATTCAATAAGAAAGTTTTACATAGCCACTATTTACCAAAACTCAACCAGATGTAAAAACAGAGGTGCCACAGAGACTGTTGGACAAATTTTCTCTAAAACACCTGGTAAATGGCTTGTGTTGATGTTTTACCCTAGCACAACAGTGGTGGGGTGTGACATATACACAAACTGGTGTGAGAACTCAGAGGACTGTGATGAGAGAAAGGTGCTGGAAACTGTGATCCTGAACTTTCCTGCAGGGACATGAAATCCCGAGGGCAAGATCCCAAGAGAATCAAGCCACAGATGAGTACAGAAAAGCCCCCAATACCTTGTTTGCATAAATTCTTAATGACTCGAAAGAGAAGGAACCCAGCTAAGTAGTGAGTTTGGCCTCTAGCCTGAAGTCTGATGGACTGAGAACATCCCACAGTAAGATGGATCATTAAGATGTGAGCTGAATTAAAGATTCAGGAGGATTATGTAGTAATGGCTCATGGATGACTGTCATTTTATACTCCCCTTGGCAGCTGTGCAGCATCATGCCAGGGGTCAGTTGCAAATCACCCACAACAGCCAGCGGGAACCACACTCACAGTACCTTTCCAAACTGGTTGTGGGAGCTGCTGTGAGTGGAAACACCTGGCACTGTTGGAGGGAAAATGTTTACTGGCATAACCAAAATACCCTGCAGCAGAGCAACTCTCACAGCCAAGTGAGCTGCTGAGGTGAAAACAAGATGCTGCTCTATGATTTACTTCCAGGATGTGCATGCACAAGGTAAGAAACTCAGCTGGTGCCATCAAGCATGGCTGCAGCAACCATCAGGAAGGAGCCATGAGACACTCTGGATTGTACCCAGGGAAATGCCATGGCTTGGGAGGAGGAATGTCTGACCTGCACTCTAGATATGGCTTTGATGACTCTGCTCCACATTGGGATCCATTCACCTCATTCAAAATATCCATCCTCAGCAAGGTGGAGATTCTGCTTCTCATCAGAAAAACACCACACAACCTTATGCTTCACCCTATTGTTTGTGAACACCTGGGCATGCTAATCTTCCTATGTGCAGTAGTCCTGTTGATATGCTTTGCTAAATCAAGACCAGAAATTCTTTCCTGTGTTTCTAGAGACTGCCATGAAATATTAATTATAGCATGTCTAGAAAAGGGAAAAGAAACTGGTTTAAAAATTAAAAGCATTGCCATTGACTATGGCCCTAGGCAATCACCCACTGAAGTCTTTCACACAGCAGTGATTTGAGTGGGAGCATGTGAGGTCGTGCTCAGCCAAGTGATGCACCAAAGCTATCATTACCTCAGCGCCAGGAGAAAGGGCTCTTGTTAAATCACAGTGGCTGTATGCTGATTCAAGAATACTCCCCTGAGAGATTTAGGGGTGACCTAGTTTGGGGACCTGTACATCCCTCTGTGTGGAGCAGACCAAAGCTGACATGCTGCACTTGAACCAGGGCACAGATCTGCTGCATGGCCCAGATGAGAGTCAAACTCTGATGTCCACATGCCTGGGTCAGCATTCTGCTTCCTGACCACAGAATCATAGAATGTTAAGGGCTTGGAAGGGACCTTAAAGATCATTTAGTTCCAAACCCCTGCCATGGTCAGGGGTGCCACTCAGCAGGTCAGGTTGCTCTGAGTCCCATCCAACCTGGCCTTGAACACTTCCAGGGATCAGGCATCCACAGCTTCTCTGGGCAACCTCTTCCAGTGCCTCACAACCTTTGAGTAAAGAATTTAGTATCTAGTCTAAAAACATCCTCTTTCATTTTAAAACCATTGCCCCTTGTCCTGTCACTATCTGTCCATATAAAAAGTCCCTCCCTCTCCTTTTTATAATCCCCCTTAAGGTACTGGAAGGCTGCAATGGAGGCTCTCCATGGAGCCTCTTCTCCAGGCTGAACAATTACACATCTATCGGACTGTTTCCATAGGAGAGGCGCTCCACCCCTCTGTTCACCTTTGTGGTCTCCTCTGGACCCACTCAGCACATCTTTCCTGTGCTGGGGCCCCCAGAGCTGGACACATTACTCCAGGTGGGGTCTCAGCAGAGCAGAGCAGAGGGGCAGAATCCCCTCCCTCACCCTGCTGCCCACACTGCTTTCAATGCAGCCCAGGATCCATCCCACACAGCAGCTCTGAAAGGCAAATGCCTATATCTGGAGATACCTTTTCACTCCACTGTTGTGTTCAACTTCTCCTCTTGTTACCCTGCAGAGAGACCCAAATTCAGCATTAAAGCCTTTCTGTGCTAAGAGGCTTGGCATGGCAGGCAATAAATCCACAGTTTATTGAGAGAGCAAAGGACCTTACTGAGGAGTGTCACCACCACCATCACATTACCACCCAGCGTCACCACAGAAGCTCACAGACACTTCAAATGGGAGAGTCTTGGTGCTGTCAGGGGTATCTGGCACACTCAGCCCTACTTGGCCCTTGCAAAGCTTCCCTAAATTTCTTACCACTAAAAGTGCTGTGCTTTGTGTGAAGAGAGGAAAATGGCAAAGGCACAATTACTGTACCTCTCCTGAATGTTTACCATTTTCCATCCTTATATGACTCTGTCCTCAGAACATCCCCCAGCAAGCTTAAAAAGAAAACACTCATCAAGGTCGGACAAAGTTTTGAAAGCAATTAGCTGCAAGTAAAATAAATATAAAAGTAATTCTGTCCTATACTTAATGCCGAAATGCCTAGTTGTTCCAGTCCAGCAGACCCAAGGTCCTTGAGGTGTTGGTAGCATGGGGGATAATGATCCAGCTCCCACAAAACCATTCTGTTCAATATTCCTTTATTTTCCCCCATCATAAAAAATTCACCTGGTCACTGGAGGGCCCCAATTTACCTCTCCACATGTGGATTTACCTCCTTTGACCCCTAGATGTGTCCATGCCAAAGACTCTATACAGTTTCAATTTTCATTAACTTCTCTCAGCCTAGACAGCTGCTACTTGAAGCAGCAAACACCAGCACCTGGGCAGCACTCTATTGTTGCCTGGGCTGACAGGATCCACTGAGATACCCTAAGGCTTCCATTGTCTTGGTTTTCTTTGACATTTTTATAGTTGATCTGTGGAGCGTCTGAGGTGGTATCAGACAGAAATTTGATTAAGAAAGAAGAACAATACAAAATCAATGCCATGTACATTAGGTAGATTAACAACTGCTTAACTGACAGGCTTGAAATGCAATTACAAGTAGGAAACTATCATCCAATATCAGAACCTCTAGTGAGGATGATTCTTGGCTCTGTGCTGTGGAACTGCACTTACCAGTGAGTGGGTGGGCAATGAGGAGCAGGCTATATCATGTGCTCAGCTGGTCAAACAAACAGCAGGTCAGTGTGGGCTCATGGACATTCTAATGCAGGTGTCTACAGACAGAACAAGTGTATCACTGTCTAAAACTAACTGTTGGCTGTGTTGCCCTGGAAGGAAGGTCTGAGTGATGCCATGCACTGCAATGCTGCAATTTAGATGACATCAATCTTACCCAGAGCATGCTCCTGCTATTTTGTCTCTTTTTTTTCCTCACAGGCAGGTTTTATGACAATATCCAGTGTCTGGAAGTTAAAACTAGACAAATTCAGACTACTAATGAGGCTCTGCATTTTAAATGTAAAGTCCATTAAATGTTAGAGCAAATTGTCAAGGACTGAGGTGGATTTGTCATCACTGAAAATGCTACAGTGAAACTGGAAGCTTTTCTGAAAATTATCCTCTGTTTTAAGAGGAATCCATTCAGTGTAGCCCTAGGGTATCTCATGTCCAGCCCAGAGTTCAGACTGATAAATCCCAGTGATGTTATTCTTTCCTTATTTCTCCTAGCCCTGCTGAAGATGAGCAATGAGGTACCACTGAGGTAACCACTGCCACTTCCATCTTAGTGCTAACATTGCTCAGGGTCCTTGAACTCTACCCTTGAACTCCCACAATGGAGAAGCCAAGACCACAGTGTGATTTGGATTTCTAAATCTAGACTGAGTCCTCCATCAGCAGGCTCTCTGTACACTGGACCCCAAGTTGTCTGTTCGAAGAGGAGGGAAGAAGATCTTCTGTCAGAGATGGTGCTGCATGACCTCCTTCAGCAGGCACCTACCCATACTGCACTGAAAAATCATTGAAGTTTTCATCTCTGGTACATTTGGAGCAGTTCCTAAGTCCTCCACACACACAGACTGAGGTGGGGCATGAGGCCAAGGCTACAACTGGTGCTGTGACGTCTGTGGTGCTCCAGGGGGAAACCACCCACTGTGCAAGGGTCTGAGCTGCGACTGCCCTGACTTACCCATACTTGTTTCCATGGGAGACACCAGAATTACACTGCCATTGCTCAATCACAGTCTTTATTTGAAAGGCCACATGCCTGACATGCTTCAGTAGCCATTCTGCAGGGCTGGCCAGGCTTGATTCAATTCACTTCAGTGCTCTGTACTCCCAGCTGCCTTGCAGGTGCTGTGTCCAGACACGGGAGCCAACACAGACAAGAAGGCTGCCTGCAGTGGGGAGCATCAAGCCGGGCTCTCTAGAGAGACCCTATGGTAGCCCTGCTCGGCACTTCAGCAAACTCAGAGTGAGCCTAATCAGTGGTAGAAAAAAGAGTTCTGGTTTCAGCAGCTCAGACCACATGAGGACACATGAGGACCTGCTGACAGGGCAGGTCAAAGTAAATCCTTTGCACCAAATTTAGGCCAAATTAATTGGAGAGGTGTTCAGGTGATCCACATAAATAGTGTGGTTGAGACTAAAGTGTGAATATTTAAATGGTCCATTTCGACTAGACCAGCTTAATCATGCTTAATTATTGCTTTGCTTGGTTATTACTCTTGTTTAATTTTGTCGCCCAATCTTTATATCACTACTCCTGCATCTTAGGACAGTGATTAAATCAGAGATGGAAGACAGGCCTGAGCACCTGGGGCATCCCAAGATTTGAGATGAAAAAACTTGTGCTATTCTGGAAGGAGAGGAAGAGAGAGATAAGGGGGTTGGGGGGGAAAGAGGGGGGAAAAGGGGGAAAAGGAAAACACAAGACACCCTTTTGCATTTGCCCCTTTTTGAGACTGTTTTCATTCTGCATACAGTGGATAGACATGCCATTCACTTTGCTGAACTCTACAACTGAAAAATTCATACTGCTAATGAACAACAGTGAAAAATACCATGGGTCAGCAAAGTTGAACTAGAAACTTGAAAAATGGTCAGATGAATCTTTTATATGATAAAGGCTCCTCTTATATATTCCCTGTACGCTATAACATGAACCAAGCCCGTTTATTATGCAAGAGATGCTAACTTGGGATGTCAATGTGAGGTGAAGGGTTATATGAATGACTGACCTTTTGGTGTCCTGCCCAAAATGGAACATAATTCTTTTTATTTAATGAGAATTGCATTATTATTTTGCTTTATTTTTAACACCACAACATAAGTTGAGTTAATCACTGACATCAAGATTGGAGGCAAGCTGGGATGCAAAGAACTGGTGGAGTTCACAGTCTTGAGGGATAAAGGTCAGCTGAAGAATAAAGTCAGGACTCTGAATTTTAGGAAAGAAAGCTTCCAGTTGTTCAAAGAGTTAAACAGGATGCCCATGGAAAAATGCCCTCAGGGCAAGGGAGCAGAACAGAGCTGGGAGATCTTAAATTTTTCATCAATTGTAAGAGCTCTCAATCCCAGGTAAAAGAACAGGAAAGCAAAGCAAGAGACCAGCATGGCTGAGTCAAGACCTGCTAGACAAACTAAAGGGCAAGAAGGAAATGCATAGTGGAAGCAGGAATAGGTATCCTGGGAAGAGTATAGGGACACTGCTCGGGTGTGTAAGGATGGGGTGAGGAAGGCCAAGGAGCAGCTGGAACTGTAGTGAAAGGAAGAGGGGTGATGGTTTAAAACTGAAGAAGATTTGGATTAGATATAAGGAAGAAAATTTTTGCAGTGAGGGTGGTGAAATACTAGAACAGATTGCTCAGAGAGGTGGGATAAAGACCCCCTCAGAGACTCAAGACAGTGAGGATTTGTTTTCTCTGTTTTGACATAAACTTCATAGAAAAAACCCCAAGTTTGTGCTTTGGTTTCCCATTGAAAGAACACGGCAAAATTCCACTCTCTGTAAATACAGAAGGATAATTACCTTGGAAGATATTTAGTGCCATATCAGCACCCCATGGGCAAATGTCAGTCTTCCCCACTCAAAGGTGTGCTTTGAGCACCTCCCATTTGGTAAAAACTGTTTCCAAATGTTTCCTTCTACTAAGCATCCGTGCATCCTCAGATACACATTTCTGCATCATCAGTTGATTTTTTCCTCTATTCTCCTAACCTGCAAACCTGCAGACCAAAACCACAAGGAGACTCAAGCAGTCTAGATAGCTTAAAAAATGGAAGAATGCTGACAGACCAGAACTGCCCCTGGTCTCTTCTCTGACATCTATTGATTGATTTGGTGGAAGAGAAAAGCTTTTTGTACTGTGCCTTTGACGAAAAAATAAAAGGCAAAAAGAAACCACTGACATGCAAAGTGCAAATTTGGCCAGGTTCTACTTCAGATGCTGAAAAATCCTTTTTTTCATCTTATACAAATGGAAGGCGTGTTTTTACACACTGAGACCCCACAACTGATGTTGTTCTCACATCCAGAAGACCAGAATAAGCTAATCCTGGACGACCAACCTCGTGTGAAAGAGGAGGGGCCAGCAGGATGTTACCTATTTTTCAACTACTCCTGTGCCAGGTGCACATTTCTGTTGCTGGTTTGGAAGCCTGCAGCTCTCTTCTGCTCTCTGCCAGCTGTTTGCCAGCTCACTGCACCATCAACCAAAAGCATCTCCAGGCAGGTGTGAGCAGCCTCTGCAGCCCTCTGACCAGGCAGATGCAATGCCCTGCAGTCCCTGTCGATCTTTGCTGAGTTTTCTCCTGTGGTTTCTTGCAGGATGAAATTACCTCTAAAGGGCTATCTCAGGTCTGTAATCTCTTTGAATTTTTAACTTTAGTTGTTTTTATCTTTTCTGCAGCAAAAGACAAGGTCAAGCATTTTATTGAGTTCAAAAAATACATCAATACAAAAGGGTGAGGAAAAAAAAAAGCAAACCCTCTGTATAAAGAGCTTCAGTATACTCAGGCAGCATATTAGAGAGCAAAAGGAGTTTTCTGGCTCCTATCTGGCTGTTGTTGCAATTGTTAATGTGGTTTTGTTCCATTATTAATGGCACCAGAAAGAAATCAGGCCTTCCAGACAAACCTGAGAGATTGTCATCTTGCATCTGGCAATGAGAAGAATGGAAAAAAAACATTTAAAATAATGGAAATAAGCAAAGGGAATGGGAAGGAAAGCTTACAATACTGAGCATGTAGCAATAAAAATCTGCAGACACCTACAACAGGGTAGGGATGGCAAACTAAATCTTACAGACCCTGTAAGTCATTCCCAGAGCCTGGTAGCTTAAGGCCACTTTGTAATTTAACAAACAAAATCTAAATTTTACAGTGTGTATTACATTGCCTGATACATTTATGTTTCCTAGAACTTCTGTTTGACAAGAAGAGCAAAATAAAACCAGAAGAGCAGCATTAATGGATGAAAAACCTATAACCTGGAGTGGCATATCATTAGCCTCATCTGACTGTGGTTGGACAGGATTTTAATAAAACATTTTATTAGAAAAATACATAATGAATATGCCAAAGTAAAATTAGGAATAACACTCCAGTCTGTCTTTCCTGTAAAGTTACCCTGAGTTAGCTACCAAATCCTGCAGAAGAGCCAGGCAGGGTGCACCCCTTTTCTCACACCTGGCAGAAAAACTTCCCTGATGAAGCCTTGTGCTGATGCCCAGGCATCAAAGCCAGGAACCACACACCAGGTTGTCCACAGCATGCTCTTCAAACTCCAGCCCAACAGCAAGAGATACCTGCTGAAGCTCATCCCCCATTGCATTTGGGGTGCAGAGAGGCAGGCAGGTGCTGAGGGGACTCAGAGGGGTCAGCATCAAGGTGAAATTCAGTTAGATTGGTTGCTAGTTAATCATACAGCCACCATCGGTACAAGAGAAAATTACCTCAGGTTGTGCCAGAGGATATTCTTAAATTTGCTTCTCTGAAAGGCTTGTCAAGCAGTGGAACAGGCTGCCTAGGGAAGCAGTGGAGTCACCATCCTGGAGGTATTTTAAAGACCTATAGCTCAGGGACATGGTTTAGTGGTGGACTTGGCACTGCTCTAAAAAGAAGGAATTTGAAAGCTCCTTGCTCTTAATTATTGTTGTTGAACACAAACACAGGACTTCTTATCACAGGACTGAACATTTGACCTATGGTAGATAAAGCTGCCAAAATTTGAGAGGTGCTCCAAGCCTGGATTTCAATTTCATTACTAATGTCTGTCTTTCCAATAGAGTGCATTTACCATGCAACCAGTGTGAACATTTAAAATATGCAAAGTTCAATTCTTTTTGTATGAGCATATAGCTCGTATGTTGTGCTGCCAAAATAGGTCACTGGGCCAAAAGCTCAAAAATAATTTAAATAAGGCTGAAAGAAATAGAAAAGAAAAATGACACAAAGTCACATCACCATGAGACCTTCTTTAATGCTTTGAGGAATAAAACTGCCATGAAGTGATGGATTAGGAAGAAGCTTTGTCAGTGGGAATCTTTCCCAGGGGAAGGACTTTTTCACACTTTTTCATGTAATTACATCTTCAGCAGGGACACCCAGGCACAATGTTGGCCTGAGGCAGCAGAGGGGATTTGGCAAAGCACAGGAGCAGCTCAGACAGATGGGGCAGAAGGAAAGCATTTCATAGCTTGTCCCTGCAGACCAAGTGCAAATGCACTTTCAGGCAAGCTCAGCACAGGCGGGAATGCAAGGAAGATGATGAGAATGAAAAATCTGCAAAAGGGCTGAACTGGTGTGTAACTCCTCCCCTGGTCAGAGGGGCAGCTCTCCCGGGGGTGTATATGCATATATATACATAGCCATATACAAGGCTGCCTCTGAGCAAAGAAGAATTTTCATAATTGGGACCCTGCCACGTCTTCTAATCATGTTTCCCACTCTCTCACACTGTCGTGTGCTTTCTGAAAGGACGAGCATTTCTCTGAACGACGATGGAAGGGAGAGAGAAGCACCCAGTGCACCTGCTGGGTGCAATGGGATGGGAACCGGGTTCGTTTTCCAGCGTGGTGATCTGAGATGATCCCTGGGGACACAGAGATGCTGCTGCCCAGCCCCCTCGTCTCACCTGTAGCATCACCAGACTTCTCGGAACACAAAAGTCAGTTTTAACAGCCCGAAGGGAAATTTCCCTCGTGGATGCGCAATCACACCTAAAAACAGCCTCCTCGGCCGGGTGTCCCGATCCCGGGCTCGGCTCCAGGCTCCGGCCGGGCATCGGCAGGGCCGGGCAGGGCTGCGCGGCCCCGCGGCCGCCCATCGCGCTCATTTCCCGGCTGGGCGATGGCCGGCGGCCGGGCAGCGCCTTCCCTTCCCCAGCCAATTGCATCTCCAGCCCGGATCGGGGATCGCGGGGTGTGAGGCGGGGGAGCGCCCGGGGCCGCTGCGGGGGGAGCCGGGAGCAGCCCCGGCGCCGCGGCGGGAGCGGGAGGAAGAGGAGGGAGAGAAGAGAAGAGAGGGAGAGGCCTGGGGCAGGCAGCCCCCGGGGTCTGGCCGCGCCGGCCGGCCCTGCCACTTCAATGCAACCCCTGGGGCATCGGCTTCCCGCTGATGAGACCGCTGCAGGGCTNCCGTGCCTGTGTCCCCCCGCTCCCTCCTCCGGCCCTTTCCCCCTGCTCCCGGCGCCGTCCCCCGGCTCAGCCCCCGGCCCGGCACCTGCGGGCGGCGCGGAGCTCCCGCCGACCCCCGGCGCTCTGCCCAGCCCGCCCGCACCCGGCGAGCGGCTGGCAGGGATGGGGACGGGACATACCGAGACTCGGGCGGCCATCGCAGCTCCCTGGGCGCTGGACATGG
>VZRZ01003250.1:853065-873609 GCA_013398175.1 Climacteris rufus
GCGGGGGAGCGCCCCACGCCCCGGCCGCACTCCCGCTCCCGGCGGGGAGGCCCCAGCTGCCGCCGCTCCCCCGCTGCTTTTCCAGCGGCCGAGGGGACAGGGCGTGGAGGGGGAAACAACCCCGGTTAACCAGCCCGAAGGGCGTCGAGCCACGCTGGGAAACGTGGCCGTGAAGAGGGAAGGTGGGTTCCAAGTCAGCACCCCACGGGGGGTGAGTGGGGATGGGACAGCTCGCAGAGAGCGGTCCCGTCCTCTCCCACAGGGGGCTGAAGGAGGCTCCTGCCACCCCCACCCACGCTGGGAACTGGGGTGTTGGTGCCATCAGTAAGTTTGGTTTGCATATGTCACAGCACTCCATCCACAAAAGTGACGCACAGGCAGGACACCAAAGGGTGGAGAAGCTGTCCCCAGGGTTTCAGAGGCCCGTTTTAGAGCTGTTCCCCCCGTCTGGAGCTCCTGCGTGGAGACCCCTCGCTGCCAGCCCCTTTTCCCGCACTCCCTCCCCAGCACACTGCAGGCCCAGCTGCGTTGCCACGGCCAGGTCTGGTACGCAGAGCCGCACTTCCCACGTTGACTCTCTGCCAGGCAAATACTTTGGAGGAGAGCAGCGTGCCAGGACAGCAAACTCGCTGTGCTCCGAGCAGCAGCAGTACCCCCTTCTCCCGGGTGCATGTTCTTCTGGCTGTGAAGGGGCTGCTTTTGCAAGCGGCAGAGCGCAGTGGCCTTGCGTAGGGCGCTGCAGCTGGGTGTGATGTTTGCTCTCCAGCCTGGTGAAGCTATGTTGGATTAGATCAGTTCAGGTGATCTAGGCACACTGACTATTAAAAATATTTTTGAATGGTTAGATGTTGCACTGCCTTTTTTTAGCTTTGCATGCCAGACAGAGACACAACATGTTTGCAAATAATTTAATGGAAATATTCTAATTTTTTTTTTTTTTTGCATTTACCTTGCAATCGTGCATTCAAAACAAAGCCTCTACCAAAACATAAAAGGGTCACTGAGGGGAGACACTCAGCTCCTGTCTGGTCAGAAACAGTGGGAAAGGCCTTTAAATAAACACATGGAGCAGAAAACAATTGGAACAATTTGCAGCGATTACCAGAGGTTCCCGGCTGTTCTGTTTCTGTAGCTGGCAAAAACCCCGTTTTCACAGCTCTGGTTAGTCTCTCCTGCACACAGGCTGAACAGCAGACCACAGCTCAGCTGAGGATGCACTGAGCTGCCTGGAAAGCATGATGTTCCTGCAGGGGGACTGGCCTGCATGAGCATGACAATGCTCTTGAAGGGGAAAACCCAGGAATGTTTTCTTGGAAAAAGCCTAGCTCCTATTTGGTCCCATAGGTGAGGGCCTGACCAGCAGAATTAGTGAATTCTGCTACAGATCCCAAATACAGTGAAGCCAGGTTGTAATCCACCCATCTCTTCCATTTGTGGTTGCTATGGAGTTTTGACCATAGAGGGTTCTTATTTTAAGAATAATTTTTAAAATAATTTCTTTCCCTTTGAGTTTTTTTTTCTTTGCCTTTCTTAATCATTTTTATCCCTGAAGACTCTGCAGAAGCTCCAGGATCATCCCCAGGTGTTCTGCTCATGCAGTGTAGCTGAGGGTCTCTTTCTCACTCCCCTGGGTTACAGACATTTGCAGCTCAGCAGTACTTTTTGTTCTGCTCTTGCAGTCGGGCTGTTCCCACAGTAAGGGAGTAGAGCAGGTGAGCTGCTCCAAGCCAAACCAGGAAAAGGCATTCAGCCTTACTCTGTGCTTTATCTGCCTTTTGTCTGGTTTGATTTTTGTGGGTAGATAACAGGATTTCAGTCTCTAGCCAAGGGTCTCAAACACGCCACTAATAAAAAAGAAAAAATGTATGCCAGTTAAAACTCAGATGTTGGTGTCCATCCAAATCTTCATGCAGAAACACCCACATGGAAGCAGAAATTATTGCAGTTACACATTAAACTAAGCTGTCAGTTCAGTTTCACAGTGTTATGAACAGCTCTGTCATCACATCAGGAGGAAGTAGGTGAGAATTAAATATTCTTTGACATGCATTTTTGCCTGGATATCATCAGGAACATGAAGTCCCTGGCTTCTCATGAAACTGCGTAGCTTTGATTACGTGTGATTTATCTGTGCTGGCTTATAACTGGCTGCTTTTAAGAAGTTGATGTCTCAGATGTTAGTTACATATCCTGAAAACATGACAAAGTCCTTGCCAAGTTTTCACATACTTATGCCTACTGCAGTTCTTGCTTTTGGGGGATGGCAGTTAATTAATATGATAGGTTACCTTGGACGTGGCGATTAAACTTCCCATTTAAATGCAGGATTTTTAAAGCAAGCCAGTTACTAAAGAACAAAAACATTTCTCAGTTTCCAGAACATGTTATGCTTCCCCAAAAAGACCCTTACAAACTCCATTTCTGTTTGGGTATTGAAACACTGAAACATGCGATTATGCGTCCTCCATGGCGGAAATATCTTTTCTATCACCAATTACAAATATGTATTTAGTCTTCAGTAGGTATGTTACTTTAATGGACAGCAGAAAGAAAAGGACATTGCAAAGCAATAATACATCCTCTCTTAAAACAGACCACTGAGACAGGTAGGATGAATCACACCCAGAGGTCCCAGCCTGCCCTGGACAGCTGGTGAAGCACCACTTCCAGACTCATCACCCTCCTTTGTCTTTCAGCTCCCGGAGGAGTATCCTTAGTTGTCCCTCAGCCCAACATCAATGCAACAGTGGCACAAAACATCCTGCTCTCAGTTGAATACTCTTGCAGAGGCATCGCCACCATTGAGTGGAAGCATGTGTCAAGCTGGGGCACCACCAGCATTGTTGAGTGGAGAAGTGGGAATTATGCCAACATATCCACAGTCTACAAGGGCAGAGTGACTACTTTTGAAAATGGCTCTATACAGCTTCAGAACGTGGGCATGAGAGATGCTGGCTACTATTTTGTCACTGTAACAGAGGAGTATGGAACCAACGCCTACGGCACCATCATAGTCAATGTTTACGGTACAGACTACATGGGACTCCTTGGCTTTACCCTGTGCTTAAGCATCAGTCTGCTTGTAACCAATTTTATAATGTTGATTTTTTTTTCCATGTTCCCTACAGAGATTATCTATGAAGATCTGCATTTTGTAGCAGTTCTCTTTGCATTTCTCGCTGCAGTATCTGCCGTTCTAATCTGCTTCATGTGGCTGTGTAATAAATCTCTGCATCTATTTCAGAAGAAGACAACACACAAACTAACAGGTATCTCCCTAAAAATGCAAGGTATAGGGTTTTCAAGTCTGAAATTTTAGCTTAAAATTTGTGCTATAAAGGTGCTAAGCAGAGCCACCAAGAAAAAAGGCTGAAGGACTCTGCTCAGTTATCCTGTTCTAACTCTTTACTAACTGAGGCAAGTGAATAACAGGTGTTTAGTTGCAGAATGATCCACAGGACATCTACCTTATATGTTTCACATCAGAAATAATAAAACACTTCCCAACACTGCCAATTGCAAAACTTGGAGAGAAAAAGCCAGAGTTGCAATAACCCCTCATCAGAGGATGGGAGACAAAGTCACGAGCATCAGCAACTCTCTCAGAGTTCACACCAGCAGGGGTATATCCCAGGGGAAAATACTCAAATGGCCCTTGGGAGTTGCCCCCACCTCAGTTCACAGGGGATTGCATCTCCTCCTCCTCCTCTCAATCCCCCTCTTCATCTGTCCTCTCCACTGATTCAGTTACAGACTCCAACAAACACTGAGTAATATCAAAACCAGACTCCTGACACACACTGAAGACAACACTAATGAAAAGCAGGTCAAGGGAGCATGAGGACTGCACTGAAGGGACATATTAGAGAAGAAATTTCCAAGCCACAGCCAGGAATATTTGGCTCAGGCAGCAAGACAAGGTGCATGCTACAGGTCTGGGATCAAGCTCTTAGACACATCTTTGAAATGGGAGGTTTCTTTTAACCTCTTCAAAACATTTCAGATGTGCAGACCAACCAGTGGCTTCTTGCTTGTAGGTAAAAGGTATTTCTTCTATAAGAAGTGTTACATTACAACAAGCAGCCTAGCTATCAGTATTTTACTAGACTAACACAGGAACTCAAGCATCCTAAGCCTCATGGCCCAGAGTTTGTGTCAACTCTGCAAAACCTTTTGCAAGAAGAAATTAATTTGGCTTGAGCTGCCTCTTCCTCTCTGTCACTCATCTACAGCTCTTGAGCTGTTTCTGTTTTCATGGTGTACACACCACTCACAAGCTTCTGTAACTACTGAAAACTTTCCTGTCATGCCAGAATACACAGGATTTTGTTTAGATAAAGCCTCTTCCTCCAGCTGAAGCCAATTTTGCCACAGAGCTGAATTGAATACAGTTGAATGGCAGAGTTCAGGAAAACCACAGTTCTAGAGATTTGTTGGGAACATGGTCTGAAGCAGAGACCTAACTTTTGCCCAGTTCTACCTCAGAAAAGCCCTCCTTTCAGAAGTCATGCAGAGAGGTATAAGGATAGGCCCTATGGACTTAGTTTTCATAGTGCCTTTAGCCTTGTACTGAAAGAAACTGTCACTTTAAAGATTGTGAGGACCTCTTTATGCAGTTAGATATTTTGAAAAGATATGTTTAACACCTAATTGTAGATGAGTAAGCTTGAGCTAATATTAAAAAGCTCAAAATGTTTTGGCTATTAACACAGCACGGTTAATTTTGGAATGTTGGCCTTCCAATCCACTTGCCAATCAATAACAATATCCTTTTATTTACAGCAAGTACAACGGAAGAGATTGAATTGGAAACCATTGAGTGTTAGCCAAGGACTGTATCTTAACAAAAATAACAATTCTACCTCAGGAGAATGTATTGGCCAAGAAAGCAAGAAAAAACCTAGAAAGTAAAATGTTTGTGACTACTGCAGAAACATCCCAGCTTGCAAAGTGATTAAATCAGCAGTGTCTGATGGAGCTGTTTTGACCTGTTAAGTTTTTGGTTCTGCTAGTCAAGGACAGAATAAAAAGGAGTATGCTTTCATGCTGAGCAGGAACACATTTTTGTGGCTAGCTAATAAAATCTACAGCCTATGCCACTCTTAAAAACAACCAACCAACCAAGCCTCTTAGATCAGCCCATAAAGGAAATTATCATGGTCTTGTAGGACACCTGTACTTTGGATACAGCAAGTCTCCTATTACAGACAGAGTGGTCATTAGCATCCATCAACATAATAAATTAAATATCTAATTACAGTATTACATTAAAAAATTAATTGCAAGCATTGAATCCTCTTTATTGAACCTATGTTGCTACTTTTGGGTGTAAGGAAATTCCTGAAGCTCTGAAGACAAGCTGCAATTCTTCCTGAGACAAAGCTGACTTTGAAAGAATGCCGAGCTGGTCAAAGTTCTCCCACTTGTGTCTCCAATTGTTTACTCTGCCCCGGGATAGATGTTAACACACATTTTATGACATTAATAGAGCAGGTGGTTATACAAGGAAGCTTGTGCAGGCACTAAAGAAGCTGCTGTCTGTAAAGATTAGAGGGGTCAGATAAAATACTGATACACCACACCAGTGGGGTGGCAAAGTACTAAACAGTTTTGTTGTGAAAGATGTCAAGTTTGCAAATTTAGCCCAGTGATGAACAATATATCTGAGAAGAAAAGCTAAAACAGTGTGACTTTGAAATTTAGTATTTACTAATACAGTTCCAAAATTGCTTTTGTTGAGAAGCCACCTCTGCTTTCCCTATGTTGTAAGAAAACATGAAGTGATCCAACTACTATTTTCTTGAATCTGCATATTGCACTTTTGCAATCCTTCACCTGCAGATCTGTTGGATGGAATAACATTTGTGCTTGTCAGTGAGAAAGCAGTAAACTGACCAAGTTCCTATTCTGTTTCGCCTTTGTTATGAGAGTTTTGCAGTGTGAAATAAACTTTGAACCTGTGAGAGACCATGGACGAGTCTGTGCCTGTAGATTGCCACGTGGCTGAGTCAAACTGCTGTTACCACCTTTCTCACACTTTGTCTCACTTGTTTGCAAAAACCTTTTACAGGACAGGCTGACAGAGCTTTCCCTCTTGTCAGGGACTAGGATGCTCAAGTGCAGAGGCACTATGGGTTCCACATGGAAACACATTCAGAGAATTTCTCACCAAGTGCATAACGATGCAGGTAGGTGCCAAACAAGTTTTTTTCCAAAGCACTCTGTGCACAATACCTTTAAGCCATCCCAGATTGAGATGGCCATTTGTAGTACAAAGGGCCTCTCTCCCACTCATAAATAGAGGTACCAGATTCAGCTGTTTGCTCCTTCCTGCATCTAGAACAGGTCAGAAAAGGTAAGAAATGAAATAAAAGTCTAAGATACAGCACAGACTGTTTGTTCCTATTCTCTGCTTTAAAGGTATATTACTAATCTTGTGTATCTTTGAGTGAACTAAGCTTTGACAACAGGCAAACCCTAAGTGTATCTGTTTCAATCACCAAGCTTGAAGTACTTGGTAAAGTACACTTGTACTTTAGGGAAAACATTATTAGGGTTTTTAACCCCTAAATCTTAGACTTTGAACGTGAACCCAATTATTAGGCTGAACTGAATACATAGCAGGTCCTCTGCCTGACTTATTTAGAAAGTACAAGAAGTGCAGCTTACACATAAAACCACTATTCCCTGCTAACACTGACCTGAACAGTGCAATGGCCAAAGGAAGTCACTTGAATGACCATTCAAGTGCATTGCTGTGATTGCAGAGACCATGCACACGTTTAAACTACAGTAACGGAAAGCTGGGACAAAAGTAGGAAATGAACACTTTGAAATTCTTCAGTTTAAGATGGACTACAGGAAAAGTAAGAAGTTTACAACTAGCATAGCTGTTTTACCCTTCTCAGCTTGGCTGAAGTCACTGCAGCTTCAGGCACTCAACCTTGGAGACTGCACCTGGTGCCAACCTCACTTTTAGGCAATAATATCCTGTATGAACAACAGGGACTCAAACAATACTCCATGAGACCATCCAGAACAGTCAGCCTATATACAGCATTCCTTATAGACAATTCCTCACCCAAAAATCTTACCCAGAATTTAACATGCTTACTCTACCCAGGTAGGGTCACTTAAAAAATACTCCCATTTTCCTGAAAATGTTTGTCAACATGCATTATTAATGCCAATAATATTTTATGTACCGAACATGAGTCTAAGCTGTCCCTGGAGGATCTAAAGTCTTATGGCAGGCTGTTAGAGTAGAAGTTCAGAAACTAACAGCTATTCTTACTACACTTGTAAACTCCCTGCAAAACAGCAGCAAATTTAATATTTAGACCATTCTAGATGATCAAAGGGATCAAGCATTTTACTTCTAAATTTTAATTAAAGAGATGTCCAAGTTCACATGATTGCTTTGGCAATCAATTGTAAAGGTCTTAATAATTTACTAATGTCTTCATTTCACATTCAGAGATGCACTGCCAAGTTTCAAGACTGTCCCTCTGTTAGAGACCTAATCAGTCTGTTTTCCATTAAAGTTAGGAATCTGTATGTATTCAACACTAAAAGACAAACTCTCCAGGTCTCTGGTAATTCTCTTCTTTTCTTTATTATTATTTTTTCAGCTAGACCTAGAAGTCCTCACAAATGTTTCCACTGCTAACATGCAGTGCTTGCCCTTCCACAATACAAGAGGTATCCTTCTTTTCAGGAGAGAAGTCCTGCCACCATGAAATTCTAACAGCTCCCCAGTGATCTGATTCCTTGGTAACGAAGAAGTTCCTTGATGAAAAGGCTACTGCTACATGCAGACCTGTCACTTTAGGGTAAGAACAGTGAGGTGTAAAGACATGTTCGGGTTTCATACTCACCTTCTAATTATTGGTAAGAGATTTGTTGTTGACAGGAGTCCAAACACCCTCATGTGGTCAGGTGTGGGAACAGATGCATCAGGCTGCTGGCTGAACTCTTCACCAAGGAAGAAAACCCCTCTGCTTGTAATTGTACAGTGTCTGCTTGCACAGCAGTGTGGGACCTGTGGCATCAGCTGTTATATTAGCTTCACCCATTTTTCAACAATAGGAGACGATTTTCAACTAGGACTTTTTATTTCATCAGTTGTCTTGGGTAACACATCAGAACCTGAAAGAAAAACCCTTTCTCCCTCGTAGTTCAGTCCCACAGAGGCAGGTACTTCCAGGAACTGAAACAAGATGCTTCATGCTGGCCAACACCAACACAAGTGCAAGAGCTGCTTTGGACACACATGGAGCAGCAGCTTGTTTATTTTCCTACAAATACTCTTATTACTTGAGAATGCAACAAAACAACAACTGTCAGCACACAAGTGTGATGTTCAAACATTTTATGTGCAAGAAGTTCTCATATATGTACATATATACAGACACCTCATGACACAATATGGACATGAATCTGAACCAGTTCATACAGACAAGTTTCAAAAAGACCTTTAGCACTTCAGTACCAAACAAAATAAAAGCTTTGTTAAACACCTTACTAGAAGTTTCAAGAAGGTTACAATTACAACCAAAACTATAAAAAACTTGACACTTTTGTCTTGAAAGAACTCAAAAGAGCAGATATTCAGAAGGATATTATTGTTTCCCCAATTATAATCATTGAGAGTACAGGAGAAAGATCCAGCAGCACAAGTGTGGATATTTACTACGTGAGTTACCTCCTTCTATCCAGTCACTAATGTACACAAGTCGCCCACAAACTCAGATTGTCAGAATTCTGCAAGCAGAGTAAGACCCTTTCCTCTATATTCTTGCAAAAAACAAGGACAGAAAACACAAGCAAAGTAACCAGAAGGCCATCAGAGAGGAAAGACTTCTGCCACAAGCAGTTACTTTGTAACACTCTCAATTTATATTGCCAGGTAAGCATGTTTCCCAAAAACAAAGGGATCACCCAGAATCCCCATCAATGTACACATTCCAACTCAAGAATGCTCCAACTCAAGGACTACCAAATTTAATTTCATAAACAAAAAAAATACATTAATTATTCATCTATGTTACTCAGGACAGAGCAACCTGCAAAGATAAGAGCTGAAAGGAACTTTTACAAAAAATTATAGGTATTTTATATGCCCTTGAAAAAGGTTTTATTACAAATACCAAAAGGGACATTTCTGTACATGAAATAAATTTGGTTTTGCTTTCTTGCATTGGCCCATAGCTCCCATTTCCCTTTGCTGCACGGGCAGTTACCATTGCACAGAGACCTCAAAGGCCCCACAGGGAGGCTGCCACTGCACTAGCACGGGGTGAGGGCAGCCATGAGCAGTTCCATCTTATACACAAAGTTACGCCCTTCCATTTTATTCCACTGCACCTCCTTGAAGGGCCCTCGGAGATGATTCCATTTGCTGTCTTGCAGGACATCACCTTTGGGGAGATCCTTGCACTGACTCCGTGGAAACTGAACCATGACTTTGCTGCCGCTTTCCGGACCGTTACGCACTGGGACAAACAGAGATTTTCATGAGCATCTTTACACCATAGAAATTCCTCAGAATAAATACTCTTCCTTGGATATGCTATAAATTACTCCTACTCAATTCCAAACATGCAGGAAGCCAACAAGGGAAATTCCCTTCCTTTCTGTTTTAGAAGTTTTTCCTTTGGATTTTCTCTCTCTCGTCTCCCCCTTCTCTACGATTTTGTTGCATTAGCACTGCATGTTCTTGGTTAGATCAAGCCAGAGAAACTTTTAATAAACCCCCAAATGCACACCTTACAAATGCATTTCTTTTTCCCCAATTATGTCAGGAAGGGCAAAGCCTTTATTGCTTATTCTTTCCTTGGATGTATTCCCCACTATTCTGTTGAAAAAAGGGATAAGAAATGTATTGTTGCATTTATCTCAAATAGACAGGAATGAAGTCACTAAGAAGAGCTGTTGCTTTTAATTACAAAATTCTGCAACATTGGTGAAGGGGTGGCAATGCTTTGTTGGCTTAGATGGGTTTCTGTGTTTGGATGTTGAGTAGTGGTGTGTGTTGGCTTTTTAAATAAGTAGTTAGAGAGGTAACTCTTAGCTTTCTCCTCATCTACCAAGCTAGCCTTCTATAAAGGGATGACTATCAGGCTGATGGAACATTATTTCTCCTTCATGAATCGATGCCAACTATTCCCCACCACCACCTTCTCCGTAATATGTTTAGAAACTTCTTCTCAGACTTTTTTTTCCTCCCTTCATCTTTCCAGTAATTGCAATGGGGCTGATCAGACTGTAGCTCTCCACATTCTCCTTCCTGAATATAGGATATGACATCTGCCTTCCTCTAGTCTTCAGGAACCCTTTCTGAACCTGACCTTTTAAAGATGATCAAGAGTGGCCTTACAGTGGCATTAATCAGCTCCCTCAGCAGTCATGAACATATCCCACCTGGTCCCATAAATTTGTGTATGTCTGTCTGTTCAAAAGTTCTCTAACTTGGTCCTCCACTACTGAGGCCAAGCCTGTGCTCCAAAATTTCCCATGGGTCTCACTGACCCATTCCTGAAGACCAGTCTTTAGACCAAAGCAAAGAAGGTACTAAGCACCTTGGCCTTCTCCATGTCCTGTGCCAGCAGGTGCTCTCTCTGTTCAACACTAGTCCCACATTTTCCCTAATCCTTCCTTTGCTTCTGACATACCTGTTAAAACTTTTCTTGTTGCCCTGTACATCCCTCACCAAATTCAGGACCTTAGCTTTCCTATCCTCACCAATGCATGCTGGGATAGTCTCTCTATCTCCTTCCCAGGTCAACTGGTCCTGCCTATCATCTCTTGCAGCTTCTTTTCCATGTCATGAGTTCAGTCATGAGCTCCCTGTTCATACAAACAGATCTTCTATCACCTTTGCACAAGTTCCTCAACACAGGAATGACCGTTCTTGAGCTTGAAAGAGGGGATCCTTGAAAAGCATCATCAAACAGCACTCCTGGACCCCTCTTCCTTCCAGCCCATAGGATCATATCCCATAGGATTCTTTCAGAAGATCCCTGAAGAGACCAAATTCTGTTCCCCTTAAGTCCAGAGCTGTGATTCTGTTGTTTATCTTGTTCCCTTCTCCCAGAATCTTCATGGTTTCTGTAACATCTCTTTTCTACGCTAATTATAATACAGATAATCTATCTATCTATTATATATTATATAAACATTATAAAAACTATTTATAGAATATATATTAAAATATTCTATTTAAATAATTAATTTATACAATACATATTATACAAAATGTATATAATTTTCCATGCTAATTATAAGAAATATTTTCAAGCCTGTATAAATTAAATCAAGTTTGTGTTAAGTGGCTTCCTGGGCAAGGTGTTGATTCTATTTCGATGTCAACTCCATACACAAAGGAGATAGTCTCTAGATTTTTACAGCATAAATGTTGTACAAACAACCTCAGAAAGAGACTTACAAAGCCTGTACATTTGACTTATTTGCAACAGAAAACAGTACCTGAAATGGCATAGTCTCCATTTGGTGATGCCACAGTTATTGCTGATGCATTGCCAATACTCTCCACAGGCCCCAGACCCACGTGATTACTGAAACTCAGCACATGCCATCCCATAACTTTTGCAAGCTGCTGAACTGCATGTACTTGGTGCTGTGACATCTGAAAGGTAACAAGAGGTTCATCTTCTGTTCAATATTTGCACACCACAAAAAGAATTGCCTACTGGGTTTACCAAGCCTTCTTTTCTCCTGCTGTACAACAGTTATTCATAAAAGTGACTTTGTCCCATAAGTTCTCTAGTTTCAGAGGAACTTTTTTTTAACATGTATGGTGGTAGAGCTTTGTGTTATTTGAATGCAGACTAGTTCCTCTGCAGACAGAGAAGACCACTGTATTATGCAGTTAAATGAATTTTTCGTAAGTATATGGGCTTAAGTATTTTATTCAAGTATTGCTTTCAATTTACAAATACCTTTATTTAGGTCTCCAAAACTAATTCAAGGTACACAAACAGCATTTTTAAACCAGGTCTGTCTTTCAATAGCGACAAGACTTCTGTTGTAAAATATACACAAATCTGGGAAAGAATTAACAGAGAAAACTCAGAAAAAAAAGCTGAGGTTCTCCCATGCATGATTATCTCCATTAATGCTCAAGTGTAAGTACTGAGCTTTAACAGCTTAGGAGCTTAAATGCTACTGTTTGTATCATGACTTAACACCTGAAACAAGGAACTATCTAGCACTGTTCAGCAGTTCTCTGTAGCAAGTCTGACAACACTTAACCAAAAAGACATGACCTCAGCAGAATCTGTTTCAACTTGTTTTCTGTGTCATGAAGTTTTATATAACTGCAACAGGCCAACCACTGTTATTAAAGACCTGTATTCTGACTATTTATAATGCATAGTAGGGAGATTGTTACTTCTGAATAAAACCAGCAGCAATTAAGAAAACACAGTTCATTCAAGTATCAGCTGATTTAGTAATGACGGATGCAAAGGGAGCATTAACAGACAATGTTGAAATCCCAGTAATTGTGGGCTCATTAAGAGCTTGCTTACAGTAAGTTTCATATATAGAACACCTTACTGTCTGCTATGATTCCCACTGACTTGTTTCTCCACAATGAGTAGCATAAAGAAATGTATTTTAAATGGGAGGGAAAAATGATTACTACTAATAACCTTAGTAAAAACTGAAATTATATTTTAGTAACAGTTGCTAAAGTCACTATACAAACACAGTGAAAATACAGTCATCCACCTTCCCATCTTCACTATCTTAATTTGAAGATTTGTAATATTTTCTACATAGATAAAGGTGAGATTCTAATTTCTTCTGTTTCCCAAATACTACAAGAAAGACTCACATATGTTAATTCTTCCCTACCTGAGATAAAAGGAAATCCTGCAGTTCTTGCTCTTGATGGGACAATGTAATAACTCTTCCATCTCTATGCACAACTCTGATTTGTTCAACTCCAATGTTCAGCTGTAGTTGAATGGACCTTTGAAAACAAGGTCCATATTTATTCAAAATGCATTAAAACACTTAAGAAAACAGGACACTAGGAACACAGAATCCCTCCCAGTCATTAATAAGAATTCAAAAGACAGATGGTGCAAAGCCTACCCAATGTGACAGCAACCCCAAACATTTCAACAGCACAACAGCTCCCTCTATACGGCAGGGGATATGTTCTGCAGCCTGTTCTCATACCTGGCCTACCTCGTTTCAGGAATTCCATGAGTTCCACATTTCAGTACCTATGCAACCCAGCTAGGACTGAGCACTGATGAGCCTTCCATGACCAGACTGGAAATTTAGAATCCAGCACATCAAATTATACTTTGTATTCAGTCATCTCTACCCAAAGTAGATACCCCCCCTTGAATGGCACTCTCATCTTCTTCTTTGCAAAGAAAATGAGCTAACTAAATATGTACTAAATTTCTTCACAGAAGTGTGAAGTGGGTGAAGTTTTCTGAAGGTGACTGCTCACCCCACAACTCAGGAAAACATACACAAATAATGGACTCTTACTTGTCTGTCTGAGGAGAATATGAACCTTTAAAACACAACTTGAATACATGCTGCCTCTGCTGCATGCTTCTACAGCCAAAAAGACATGGCATTCTCACACTTACTTGCATATCTGTTCATATCCTTGAGAAGTTATTAGAACTTTAACGCTGGATTCATAAACATCATTTATATTGGACCAGTGAGCCTGAATCTGAGGATCCTCAATACGACTCGCCAGGCTGTCAATGGTTCGAGCAGTTCTAGAAGATAAAGCCATATCCCACACACAATAATCCAGGCACTTTGTGCTGTTGTCTTGCTTAAAGGGAGCAAGGAGGTTAATGGGTTTAACAGAACCATGTGGATCAAAGCTCTCTTTCAGCACTATTATGGTGGTAATGAAGTCCACTTGTTTATTCTGTATATTTCTTATATATTCTGCAGCAGTATTAAAGTGGTATTGTTCAGTATCAGCTACTGCACTGCAAAGAATACTAATAAGGGATTTATGCATTTTAAGATAAGTAGGGACAAATATCCGCAGCTTATGTTGCAACTGTCACAGAGATAAAGAAATCTGCTATTTTTTCTTTTTTTTAACTAGCTGAGTGTTGTTTGCTCAAATTTTTTCATATATTATTGGTTCCTAGTACTTAAAAATAAAGACTTTTAACTGTGAAGGAAGCAGCAGCTAGTTTTATAAACACTTAAAAAAAAATCAAATGTATTCTACATAATGGTACACGTTACTGTAAATTTAACAAGGATACCTTGTGACTCACCTGCGTCTCAAGAAGATATGTTTTGCTTGTTTTATTATCTTTTCCAGAAGTCCTTCATTTGACTGTAAAGAACTAATATCATTTTTATCAAAAGCCTGGGGTCCTGCAAGTCTCATTCTCTTGTGGCCAAAAGGTGCACTAGCTGGATGTGGCATCACTGTCGAGCTCAGGGTTTGCTTGTGACACTGCAATAAACAACAGATGTTAGAAAAGGAAGTGGTCAAATAACATCTGCAAGAAATACTACAACATGTTGCTTCACATCAGGGTTTTTGAGTGTACATACTTTTAAAATGTGCAACTTTTTAACTTTCTCAACTTGACAGCACTTTAAAGCCAGTTTTACACTCATAATTTGCCTCCCCCATTTATATGTCTTTCAAACTTTATGGAAAGTGGTTTTTTTTTAAAGTGCTAGCTAACTAATTTTTGGCAGCATGGCAGTAGCTCCTACTAATAAGCCTGCTTTGTATACATCTCTGGAGACAGAAGAAATGGTCACATAAAAATAAAGGAAGCATTTTAGAGGAAAAAAATTGAATTACAAAAAGTTTTAGCAACCTGTCCAAAGTAAAGAAAGGAAATTCACAGCAGAGCTGGGCACCGAGCCAAAGCTTCATGAAACTAAATCAGTGTTTAAAATACTGGATTGTTCCACATGACTGCATGACTTGCACAGCCATGCTCTAAGGAGGTGAACACCCTCTGGAACATGGTTTCAGCTCTGCTTAGAGATGCAAAATTGTGCTTCTTTCCTGAAGGGACACAACTTCAACCTTCTACCCCAGGATCTCCTACTAGATCATACAAGAATCTAAAATGCTGAAGCAGAGAAGTGGACTTTCAAGAAGCAAAGGTATTATGGTAACTGATTGTTCTTGCTTCATGAGGGTACAGTGTGACTGGATGCTCAGTGACAGTGCTTGATAAGCACTATCAGACACAAGGGAAAAAGAGAGAACAGATGAGCTGTACTGAAAAAGCTCTGCATGGCTCTTCTGCAGTGAGCAGCCAGGCCTGAGGTTAAGTAAAGAACTGGCACTCCATGAAAGCATGAAGTGGAACTCCCAAACCACCAATACCCACGGCAAGCAAGCAGCAGGCTGCCTTCCACAAATGGATGGAAAAGGCCTGACCTCTAGCGGCACCCGGCTGTTACACCAGCGCCACACACCAGGCAGAAGACTGAACAGAAACCCCAAAGTCTTCAGCACTTGGTCACAGATGCATTACCTCTCTAATAAGTTGATGCAAGTTATGTTCCAGAACATAGAGATGGTCCTCTGGATTCTGTTTTTCAGAAGCAGCCTTTTGTGACTTTTTGTCATTGGAAGAGTGACACAGAGAAATAGACAACTGCAAACCTGTACAAAGCAGATGGGAAAAAAAATAAAAGAAGTGAGCACTGACAATTTTCAAGGTTGCTACTGAGAACTGCTTTTCTTCACATTTTATACGCAGTAGTTTAAGAACGAGCATTCATCCTACCAGAGAAAAATCAAAGAATGATGGCAGAAAGCACAGCCTCAAAGGCAAATAAGACTTGTTATCTGCTGAAGTGTTGACAAGCAAACAATGGACTCACCAGACGCATTTCACATCAATTTCTATGACTCAGTCCCTCACAAAAAGAAAAGTCCCCAGCACCCCATTCCTTTCTCAAAGAAGGAATGATCATCCTGCACATTTTAAGCAATCCAGAAACACATTCTTTGCATGACACAATCAGCTGTGTACCCCTTGTAAGAACAGAGGATTCACCACTGACTCTGAGCCACCTTCATGCTGTTTAATTATCCTCACTGAAGAGCATTAGTCCTTGTTCTACTGAAGACCCACTAACTCAAGACTTAAATTTCTCTTGAATGCAATCCAGGAGCAAGGACTTCAGCACAGCTCCAAACTGCCACATGCACAAGGCATTACAACTGACAGTTTTAAGTGCTGCTGACAAAAAACACAACCACAAAGGAAAACAGAGTAAATTAGAAACTACTATGCATTCGCTGAAATTCTGTTTTTCAAAACCTTTGAAAATCAAGGAGCTTTTTTTTCTTTTGTAAGGACAGAGCATTAAAAAACGTGACATCAATCATTAATTACAGTACATATTTAAGCAAATAATTGTAGGTTAAGAGTCTTTAGAAGTTTCCTACCTGGGAAAGGCTGGGAGATTATCTGATTTTTCACTACAATGTGAGGGATCTGTGATTTAATTTGAACAGCTTCTCTTGATAGCTGGGCAAAAATTTCTTTACATAGAAGAACATTCTGTGCAGTCTCCAACTTCGTCTGCCAGTGTGGAGAACCTGAAAAGTATAAATCAACATTTGCAGAACAAAGGAGTAAAGAGAAGCCACCCTTTTGTTCAGATACAAGACGCTGGGCAGTTGCTCAGTGCAATCAGTAAGATAAAGCAGACAGTATTTCATACTCAAATTGAGCATTATCAGAATTTTACCTCAGTTAAGCAAGCACTTCAAGGTAAGACTGAAACTAATTTTGATTCAATTTTACGTATGTGTATATTGTGAAGTGCAAGGCTCTTACGGAAAAACATATTACTCTCCCAGGCCTTTTGTGAACTCTGCTTATGAACTCTGCTTTTTAAGTTGTAATTTACTTTCAGTGATACTTCTGGCTTTATTAAAATCACTCTATGATGAACTACCAAATCATGTTCAGTGCATGTATGTGCTTTCCCAGGGTTTACAGACCCAAAAAAATTCTCGGGATATTTTGGTGTGAGGAAGCACACAAGCTCTCTAATGTACCCTGGATACCATACAAAACACCTCCACAGCACAGAACTCTGTGTTCAGGACAGCACCATCATCTATGGCACAGACAACTGTGAAATAAAACCCTGCCAGTTTATTTTTAACCCTGAAGAGTCAAGGATGGATTTTTAATTCATTTACAACTTCACATACTAGCACACATCAAATGAATCAATCTCCCACCTCCCAGGGGAGCTTTTGGCAATTAATGCACAGCACCAGCACAGTTTCAGATCCAGATAAAACATATGAGCAACAGATACAAATGATGCATTTTGGGCACAGTTAAGAGTGAACAGACATAGAGTTCAGCTGAGCTAATGGGATGTAACTGACTGAAACACAACACCTTGGTTTGATTTCAGTTATGGGCTCTAACTTCTAATGGCTCACAAAAGGTGCTCCAGAATACTCAAAATATAACCAGAGTAATTTTGTTTCAGAACTGAATAAACACATATGAAAAACTGAAGGAGCATGTTTTGAAAGTACCATTTCCAAAGTCCAAGCAGCACCCAAATATGAAACTTCAGTTTAAATAAGGAAAGTCGTGCTCACTCTTGTTCCAAGGTGTATACTAAAATTTTCAAACAAGCACCATATGCAAATCCATTTCTCAAGAACATACTCATAAAACAACATATGAGCTATACCTGGTTTTGATTTTGGCAAGGGTCTTTTAAAGAGATTGACTGTTCCGAGGTCACCAATGTCTGGAGCTTGTTTTTGAATAGAAACCTAGGTCAAAAGAGAATTGTATTTAATGTTTATTCTCTGTTACAAGCACAGAAATACCAAAACAAAACTCCATTAGGTTATTAAAGTTTCTCTGACAAACCTTGATATATGCTGATCCCTCTAAATCACTTGGAATTTGAACATCCAAAGGACAGTAATCCTCAGGTATCTTTTTATCCAGGTCAATGTCAGTGTTCTTTATCACCTCAAATGTGCCATGATGAAGAAAAAGGGAACCTGAGAAAAGAAGGACAAAGACACACATACTAAATATAAAGTATCTTGTGCAAATAAAAAAGTTCATACCTGTGTTTTGGAAGAATATGTATTTCTAAGTCTTCAAACCTTCAGAGTTGCACTCGACTCAAATTTCTTAATGACTTTTTAAAAAAATCCAGGTAAATTAGAAAGCTCATTTCACTGCATCAGCATCACTCCTCCAGTGTGCAACATGTACTGTCTTACAGTAAGTTAACACCGAGTTTTCAATAATGATGAGGGAAAACAGTGTTTCAAAATGGAGTCAGTAGGTGCAAGGAAGGAGAAAAATAAAGGTATTTGGTTAAAACAAGATAAAAAGTAAGTGCCTGAAGTTTTGCAAGCAAGTAGTTTAAGGTAAAATACCCTTACTAACTTAAAGGAATTCTAACAATGTTTGGCTGGAAGTCTTAAAACTATGACCATGTTCTGACTGTAAAAAATAACTGTACAGCCAGTCATTCAGGGACTGAGAGAAGCAGATACCCACATCTGCCCTAGCTGCACACCTTTTACATCCAGGGCATGGTTCACCTAGTTCAGGGTAAATCAATTAGAAGGACACATAGCCTGGGGTGCATCAACAGCTTTTTCATGAAAAACTCTAAATTTGTCCTTCCCCTCCCTCACTGGTGACAACAGGAATCCAACACATCCAGTTCTGATGCCTGCCTTGTGCCTACATCCTAAGTTCTGAGAAATTCTGTATTCACTTTGTCACACCATAATAGTCTCCAGAACCCTGGGCTGGTCACCCCCTTTCACCATAATCAATGAAACAAGGCATAGTCTCAGTATCATTTCTCAAGTGTAGGAATAATAAGTATAATCATCTATCTTTTAGTCACATGGTTTAGTTTTACCTGCTCTGAATTCTGAGCTGCAGGGCGTGAGACACCATAATCCTTTATGGGTCCTTTCTAACTTGAGTTATTTCATGATTTTATGATCCTTGCTCAGAAAAAAAATGTAAAACACTGCTCACTTTTTTTTTTAATGCTTCACACACTAAATATAAAAAGCCAAAGATTTACAAGGTCTACCTGTCAACTGATCAACTACACTGTCAATGCAGAATTGTTTTTATAAAGAAATCCTTAGTAAAATACTACACAGGTAGCCTTTAAAATCACTTTCTAGACTGAGGATGGTAAGATATGTTTCCTGATAATAAAACAGGAGTTCTCCCTTTATAATCCTGTCTCATAATTACATTAAACTTAAAGTTATTATGAGATATTCCATCTGTTTTTCCAGTTACAGTAAGAAAAATTTATAAAATCTCCATTCTTGTGAAAAAGACCCTACAGTTTACCTGCACTTCTGTAGCTCAGATCACCAAGAATTTTATCTCCCACTTTTCTCAGCTTCCAGTGTTGCCTCAGTCTCAGCAGTTCAGAGTTGAAGTCTCTTTGTCGCTTATTTTCCTGGTTTTCAGCAACTGATTTGGATAACCTTTCTGCACCTTTCAGCAGGATTTGAGCTGCTCCAGCTAATGACTTCTTTTTTGAAATCAGCTGTAGAAACTGAGGGTTCTAGTACCAACAACAACAACAAAAAAAGGTAAGAAAATACTTGTACCTTAATTACCAAAAATTATTCATTATTATTATTAGTGGACACTAACTAACAGTGATTGATAAGCTGATTTGCCTGGATGTCCAATAAATTATTCAGAACTACTTTCACACCAGCATTATACAGTCAGAAGTAGCATTTTGACCTAGGACTTCAGCAAAGAGGTTCTGAAATTGGCCTCAACTCCCATTCCCAACCTTACCCTGACCCTCAAAGCACTGCACTAGCACATCACAAGGGAACATTTTGGCAAATCCTGTACATATCACACGTGGAAAAAAAAACCACTGAAATAAAATCTTTAGCATCGAGCCACACAAAGTGCACAACCAGGTACAACACACCTGTTTTGGGGGAAGGGGATCCTGCACGACTGGATCAAGAGTCATGAACTTTTTATCCTTCACAATGCTAAGAACATCATACAACACACACATCTCAGTCAAGGCACTTCTCAAGTTGTTTCTCACTGAATCCCAAGGCCAGAGGGATGGCTGAAACTTTACCAACCCTAAAAATGAAACAAAGGAAGGGAAAACAAAGGACTTAAAAGAGATACGGTGCAAGGCTCACTTTTAAACCACAGAGAGATCATAACGGCACGAAATACAACACGATATCATATCTGCAGCTCTCCTTTCCCACTACAATTTGCTGGGACTCGGCCACGAATATTCTGACTTGGCAACCGTGGGAATCCCCGGGGCAGGCAGGCCGGGCCCGAGCCCCTGCGGGGCTGCAGGCCGGGCCCCGGCGCAGCTCGGCGGGCCTCACCAGCTGCATCCTGGCGGGAGAGCAATGGCTCTGGGCCCAGCCGCGAGCCCGCCGCCCCTCCTCACCTTCCTCATCCTCCGCCTCGCCCCGCTCGGGCCCGGGGCGACCCGCCCAGCCCG